>JAPDSC010163890.1:19007-36625 GCA_026290005.1 Latrodectus geometricus
TATAGCATGTCATCGTGGTCTCGAAAGTTTTTACGTCCTCGTAACTTGTAAGCTGGGACCCAGCTGAAATCCCCCAGACTTGACCTACCACCACCAGAAGTATCATTTTACATGTTGCAACCACCATGACATATTTTACATGCCTTATACCTATTAGTGAATAAGAGACAGTTCCAACGCACCAACTTGCAATAAAGAGAACAATAATTTTCTAACCAATCAGGCTACGGCATATATATATATGTATATATATATAATTATAATATTCTTATCCCATCATAAATTAGTGGAATAAAATAAAACTCTTTTATTAGGAATTTGTAACTTAGAGCAAACTATATTCACTTCGAAACTGTGATGAGAGTCTCTGTTTTTAACTACCGTTAATTGATAAGATTATTAGTAAGTAATAGTTAACTACCGCAAGCATAATTAATGCTAGTGCAGATTTGAAATCGTTATAAAGGTACAGTGATAAGCAATGATTTCAAGGTTTTGCTTTGTTTAAAACTAAAGGGCTGTATTGTTAAGTAAGATTAACCATAGGCAGCAAAAATACATTCCCTTACTTCATTCCAATAAAATAAAAATGATGTATTTTGATTTTTCTTCAATTTTTGTATAATGTTTTTTACTGATTGCAGCATCCCAAAGTGCCATTTCTTGGCAAGGTATTGGAGTATGGATAAAAGTAATCTTATCTGTATTTTAAAACTTGATGGTGCTGGCCGCGTTGACTGAGTGCTTAGCATCTCTAAATTCTAGATTGTTAGCCCTGGGTTTGAATCCCGCCTCGGCAACGGATTTTCCTTTTCTCCTTTCTTTGTGTTTTTGGGTTTGTGGTAGAGTAAAACGGATAATGCTACTGGTCTCTATGACCAGGTAATTATAAATAGGTAGGAGTTTCTGGTTTTTTTGTGGCAAAAGGTTTGTCATCTTTTGCCCACTGTTAGAAAAAAAAAATAATTTCATAGCTAAAGATATAATTTTCAAGCCATCTGCTGTTCCTTCAATTTGCTTTTGATTTTTGTTTTGGAAAGATATTTTATGTTTCATTGCGTTTTTTTAAGCAGGATTGTATGTATCATTCAAATAATTTCAAGTAATTTTTTTTCCCAATAGTATGATACGATGTCTAGAAGAAATGAATTACTGTTAGATATTGTGATTTCAAATCCCGACTTAAGAGAAGATCCATCGTGTTCGGTAAAAACGACTGTGCTTGTTTAGGGGGTTGTCGACTCATTGTCTTCCAAGTGAAATGATAATTCTGAAGGTGGTAAAATAGGTATTGAAAGTCTTCTGCTTATTCCCAGTTTCTAAATTACGAAGACTTCACTCCAGCTACTTCAATCTGAAGGGTACTGTCCAACTCTGGAAGAGGTACAGGAAAGTGTGCCAGGAACATCCCCCTTCTTCTTTCATACACAAAATGTTGTTGCAGCAGCAAACTTCCCGGTATCTATCTCGGAGATGGAATCTGCTAGTAACGTGGAAGGAACCAGGTTTGGAGAATTTGTAGGAGCAGGTATCAAGCAAAAGAATCACAATGCCAGGCATGTCACCCTCAGAAATCATTCATAAATGCATGGGCAACATTGGAAATGTAACTTTTAATTATTTTATTTCTTATTCAATCATTGATTACAATTATTCATCTCAATTAAGAGTGTTCGTCTTACAAGGAATTCATCTTTATTTTTAATTTACATTAACATAACATTAATTAGCAATGTAAAGTGGAGTCAACAATGTGTGATATAAAGTACACAGTTTAGTTACAAACATTTTCATATTTTTAATATGCTACTACTTTTGTTAAATTAAATTATTAAACAATATTTGTTTCAATATAGAGAAGGCGCGTGATTTATTTATTTGATATTGTAATTAAATATCACCCCAAATAATTTTATCTTATGAATTTTGAATTAAAGTGTAATAAAAAATTAAAATAAAAATAAAATAAACTAATTAAAAACTATGTAAATTTAAAAAAATATTTTTGTCCTTGTATACTCTGTCACCTTACTTATCATCATTTTAAGACAAAAATATTTTTAGAATAAAGCATAAAAATGTACTTTAAAATTTCATCATAGGGAATCTTGCAATTTTCCGAAGCATCGACCCGGATTGTCCAGTCGTAAAAACACAAACGCAACACTAAAAACATATGAAAATAGACATCGCATACATTTCAAGAAGAGAATTTTCTAAAATTATGCTAGGTCACGCTCGTTATTCCAACAGAAATAAGAAAAAAATGCTCTTCATTTTGGAAGGAAACAATCTACATCCTTGAAACATACAGAAAAAAAATATACGAGCTAACCAATCACCTGTTTTCAGACGATTTTCAAAATATTCTAAGCATCCTATCCGAATGGGGAAAGGTGTCGTTTGGCGGGAACAAAAGAATTCGAAGAGAATGGATGGCATCCGACTGTTCGCAAAATGGCGAAAATTGCTCTTGGAGACAAAGGAACTGAAGGTTATAAATCCTGAGCCGATAGTCGGGGCAGCTCTTCATACCAATAGTAAAACAAAGAAAGAAAGATAGAGGAAGGAAAGAAAGAAAGGGGGTGATTGATAAGAAATTGCTTAGGAAAGACACTTACGCATAGAATACCAGAAATAGGTTGGGAACGTCCATCTTATATTCTCGGAAATTTTCTTTTTTTAGGGTGCTAATACAATTTTTCTTTTTAACGCTGTTATTTCCATTTATTCCTCTTGTAAAAAGGGAAATGAATGGAGATGAAAGCATCAGCTCTTCCTTTTTTCTCTTCCTAGTTATTTGAAACTTGTGAGGGATGACTAACGTTCAATAATTAATGGGTGTAGAATGAGTGAAAAGTCCATGGAACTTTAAAAATAATCTTCAGTATTGGCTTTTGAATATTTAAAGAGCCATTTTAAAGTGAAGCACTTTGAAATCATATTGTGCAGAAGATGGAGGAGCTTCTTTAAACAGTAGCTTTTGAAAAATCTTTTACAACATTAAGATTGTTTCAGCTGTCATGTTTCGTGATGTTTTATCTGCATATTCTCATTTTCTTTGCATAATCGTCTCTAAGAATGCTCTAACTTTAGCAATATCGTTATAAAATATGTTATTTTATCTTATCGTACATAGCTTTCAATAACTTCTTGGCGTTTTAGATGGTAAATAGTTAACTAAATATATATCATCAAAATTTTTCCACAAACTAATATATAATCAATGACAAGAAATTGAGTTAAGGGAGTAAACGTGAAGCACTTTCTCCAAATTTTATATTAAATTATTCCAATAACTCGTTACTGAGATTCTTTATGGTTTTCTATTTTTGACGACTAATGCTTTTAAGCTCTCCTTAAGAACTTTAGTCGCCAATTACCTCGCATTTTTTGATCAGCAGAATACAGGTTGGAATACTCCTCTGCATTCCATTCTAAGCACAGCTAGTAGCCGAATGGCTAGCATTCCTGCATTCAGTAACACAATTCATGGGTTCGAATCCCATCTTAGTGTTGGATGCTCGTAGTGGTTGGAAAATCACTTTAAACAGTAAGTCCCTGTGTAATTAGCACATCTAGTCAAAAAATGACTGCTAAACGACAAACAAACTAAAGTAAACCACTCCATTCTAACAGAGAACATTGGGTCCTGAAAACATTAAATATAATTAGACCTTCTCAATTTGACAGTTTTTCCATGCATCAAATATTCAACATACTATATTTTGAATATAAAAATTATATTTTCAACAATAAAGAAAACTAAACTCAGTGGCAAGACAACCCATAATAAGCCTAGCTCATTAATGTTCATATCAGTTTTCATCACCAAATCCTCAGGGCACGAAGCATGTCCTGGTTATATTCTCAGCTTTTTAGTGCTTAGTTACTTAAACATCCTTGTAATTTTATCAACCCACTGAAGGAAGTAATGAAAGTTTGAATTGACTTTCCCAGCCCGAGGATCGAACCTTGAATTTGTTCTTAGGAGACGCGATTACCACTGCAACACCACCGGCCTTCTTTTCTACCCAATAGTATAATTTTAGGATTATAAGCATTACAGGTGTTAAACATAACATATAACGCTATCTATAACATATAACAAGCTAAAACGCTATCTCATTTCACTTTTACTACATTTATTTTTTGGAAAAGCTCATGCTACTAATCGCTGCTGTCTTCAGACAAATGTTTACAGATCTTCTAATTTGTAATTTATAACCTTTAGGTGTCCATTGTCTTAAAACCAAAAATATGAATAACCAACGGCAACCATTAGTGACATTGAAGAAATCTATTTACCAACATGATTTTTCAAGAAATAGGAATTGATTAGCTGGGAAACATCTCTAGCTGTTTTACAGTTGACTTCTAACTTGCAAACACTTTTCAATTTGCTTTAATCATCTGTTAGACAAGTAAATCAAGTTCCAGATCTACTTTTAGTTACCAAAAAGATTATTTGACTATTATTTTTGATTTCTTTACCAAAGCTATTTTGTTTCATTGTACATATATTGCTTAATTTATTTCTTCGAATTATTAGTTCACAAAATTTTCATTTAATTTTAGATCATCTTCTTTGTTATCAATCACATTTGCACTTTTGTTACCGAGACTTCATCGCCAAACATTTTGCAAAAATCACCTAAAATTTCTTATAAAAACGCAGTTTTCTTTTACCAGTGTAAAGTTAATTTCTCTAGAATTTTTATCAAGGATATGAAAATAGAAAAATAAGATGTTTATTTGTATGTTTCCAATTTTTCACCCAATACAAGAATTTGCGATATCTGATTCTGGTTTTAACAACAAATATGACCATCATACTTCTCCTTTTTTACCTATTTTGTGAATATAAAGTAAAACACAAACTCGCCAACATCACATTTTGAAGTGTTTTTAGCATAATTTTTATTTTTCTTTGATTCATTCCGATCTATTTTTAATCAAAAGTGATTTCGAATCATTTCATTTTAGTTAGAATAGTTCTTTGTATTGCACAATAATTTTCGAGTTTATTTGTTAATTCGTTAATATAAATTTAACTGTAAAATTACATCGATAACAATGAGTTAAAATGATGTATAAAATTGTTATTTTATGAGAAAGATATTTTGTTATCCCTAATAGTTCATTTTAAATATTAATGATGTTTAGCTTAAAATAAACTTACAGTAAAATAAGTTGATAAGATTTTAGATAACTCAAGAATTTTTTATAAAAATTAAATTCTTTAGAAAGAAGATATTCTTAACTGCAACTGTGTCACTGATTTCCTATTTTTTTATTTTATATAAGCATGTTTGTGAAAGTTATACGTATTATATTCGCAAGTAGTTTGCCAGATTAGACATTATTCTTGTCTTTAAACGATAGCTAGCTCTTTCATATTGAAAAGACCAATGTTTCTTAACTTGTTCCATTGAACAAATTAACCTTCCGCTGTTTAAGTGGGGGACAGAAAGGGCCAGCTCAGGTTTCAATGCTGTTTTTTTTTTCTACAGTTCATAATTACGGAATCTTAAGTAATCTTGTGGTTGAGACTGTGGTAAAAAATTCCGTTTTTTGATTGTAGTACAAAACTTCAAGCGGTTACCTGAATTAAACAGATTCAAGTGGTTTAAAATAACTTATCCTATAATATGCCTGTATACATATATACTACATTAAAAATGTTAGATTAATAAACGTTTTAGTATAATTCCAATGATTTCAAACATCTAAGTAAACATTTTTTTGTTGTTTCAAATATGGCTTTTAAAGAAGAGAGAAGATAGCTCTTAAAAAACATTAAAATTGTGTAAAATACAATAATCAACCCAATGAAATGATTAAAATATATATTTTTAATTTAATTGA
The DNA here is from genome assembly GCA_026290005.1 of Latrodectus geometricus. Lineage (NCBI taxonomy): Eukaryota > Metazoa > Arthropoda > Arachnida > Araneae > Theridiidae > Latrodectus > Latrodectus geometricus. Next base: position 24,876 of record JAPDSC010163890.1, read on the forward strand.
TTATGTCAGAAAAATACTTTGCATCTCAGTTAATAACTTTTTTATAATTTTTAAAATATGATAGAAGTTTTTAAATGGTGTGTTTAGTTGGAAACGGAATGAAGAAAAGAACAAACTTTCTAGATGATATTAAATTAATATAAAACAAAATCTAAATGAATAAGCTAACATTTTTTCTAAAATATTTTATATACCATTAACGCTTTAGAGAATTTTTATAAAAACGGGCATTATTTTTTCAAAAGAGAAAAATACATATGAAATATTTTTATTTCTGTAAAAATGGAAATTTGAGAAATAGTTTTTTTTTTCATTCCTAAATAAAGAATATTTAAAAAAGTATTTTTTATTTATATTAAATTAAAAAAAAAAGATCACATTTTTATGTGAAATGCGATCGCTTAAAGATAATTCATTTTCTATTATTTTATATTATTTTATTTCTTAAATTAGTTACTTATAAAAAGAGTTTAATATTTATTTATTTCAGTAATAATTTTTCAATAGTATGCACTTTTCCAAGTTTCCATTACTGCATATAAAGGCATTCTTTCCTCCTAATAATTTGGATAGTTAGAACTTTCTTTTCCTTTTAACAATTTTTTAGAATTCATCATAAAATAAATTTCTTTATAGATTTTATGTTTTAAAAAGCCATTTTAAGTGATTTAATTAAACAAATCTATATATTACACCAATCTATTTTGCAAAGAATTATAAACAAGACAATCATTTACAATAAAATAAATATATAAACTATTTCCCAATAGTTAAAGTGAAAGTATTTGTTTTTCTAAATTCTTATTTCATTCTTCAATTAAAATCATGTAACGCAATGTTTTATCCATCAGGTTTTTTTGTACTAAGGATCAAAACTTAATTAAAGAATAATGCCCATCTTTGTTCCATGCGATGGAAAATGTTTTGTATTTATATTAGCATTATTTTTTCCGCTTCATTCTCCAGTGGAATTCGTATCATTAGAGAAGTGTTTTAATTTAATGTACTTGCTAATGCTAAACAAAGAAAAATTTTCGAAACGGTCCGTTGTGTACGAATTTTTTTTTCCAGCATGGAAACATCTTTTAAATGAGTTACTCTCTTAAAAGGTTCTATTAAATTGAAGCTTCGAATTAAATTAACAGTAATCATGGGGAGGAAACACGTTATCATTAATTGTTAAAAACCGTTCCTTTTACAATTTGCCGGACTTTCTTTTTCAAAGCTTCTTTTTTCCACTGCTGAGGCGCGAAGAAGAAAGCTTAAAAAGGTAAACAGCTGCATAACTGCTACATAGAAGAAAAGTGCCAAAAATAAATAAGCATGCCAAAGAGCAAATTACGAAGTGCTAGATAATGACACGTATGCTACAAAAATTGAGTTAAAATAATTAATTTAGAGTGATTTCCTGGGAGCATGCTTAACTAATTTGGAATCTTTTACCTTCCCAATTAACTCTTATTAGCAAAAAATATTTTTTTCGAGATGACTTGATTCAGAATTCGGAAAATTCCACTTCGAAGGAGATTTGGCGACAAGCAGTTTACATTTGGCGCTCTAGAGCAGATATTTTGGCGATAGATTATAAAAATGTGCTTGATAACAGTACAAATCATAAATTAAAAAATATTTAAAACAAAACATAAATTAAAATTTTTACATGTGATTATAACTTCTGCTGAAATGCTGTTCTATAGAATAAAATATGGCTACCCATTCAAAATATATGACCATACTTAATGAAATGAATGAATGTCTGCCGCTATTTATCGTTAAATAGAATTTCAAATTACTAATTATATTGACATAGTATTTTAAAATTTAATTAAAAAAACTTGATAAAGTTGGAGAATTTTTTCATTTATTTCTACATCATAATCCATTTATTACATTAAAAAGGCTGAGAAAATTGTTTAAAATACTCGTGTCTTCATACATTACCATTTTCATGGATTTTTTAATAGTTTTATTTATCATATAACCATATGACGGCTTAAATGTTATTTGGCAAATGAATTCTGAAATATACAACTAATTATCTATATACATGCGACCCATGTAACAAGAATTGGAAATTTTACAAATATTTATAATTTGGTTTTATGATATTTAATCTGATTTCAAAGAAAATTATTACGAAAAATGTATAAGCTAACACATAACTACTCTACTTGAAACAAAATCGTTGTTTTATAAAGCACAATCTAAAACCAGTTATTCATTATTTATAAATTTGATTTTATATGTATCATAATTTTTTACTCCAAAATAATTAAATGACTTGTAACTAGTTTTTAAGCATACAGCAGTTCAGTTAATTATGTTTTCAAAGAATATTTAAATATATTTTCATGCATAAAAGTTAAATTATAAAATTGAAATTCAATAATTTTCAACTATTCCGTACTATATTGTAAACTTTCACATTACTTCACTTAAAACAAAATTCAAATTGATAAATTTAATCTTTTAATTATTCAATTATTAATTAATCAGTGAATGGAAAATTATATTAATTTTTAAAAATTTTACATATTTGCTTTTTAATTTAATTTGTTTTAATTTATGATTGTAATAAATATGAATTGAATAAAAAATAAATTGAAATTGTTTTCATTTTGATATTATGCTATTTAAAAAGAATTTAGATAAAACAAAAGGAAAAAAACATTTTTTTTTCACGAATCTAATTCATAAAAGTCACAAGTTATGAAAAATTCTCTAAAATTGTCTCATTTATATATACTTATATATTTATAAAGGAATTTATTTAATTTTTTAAATCCTATGTTTCTGTTAAATGTAAAAAAATAGCATGCTTATTTAAATTCAGACAAATTTTATTAAAAGTTTTTGATAAAAATTTTTATTAAAAATTTTTCTTTGATTATTTTATTAATTTTTAATAAAATAATCAAGCAAATGTATTTTCCCATAAAAAATAATAAAAGTTTAATAAAAATGTAAAATTGAATTTAAAGGCAATAAGTAGAATGGAATTATTTATTATATTAAAAAAAAGCTTTTGATAAAAATAGTAATGAAAATTTTATGCTTTTATGCTATCGACAAAAGAATTTCAAGAGAAAAGTGAATTTTCTAATGATTAAATTTGCTTTTTTCGTAAGATACAAAGAAAGTTAAACAAAATTTTCTTTGAATCGTACTAAGTGTATGATTTTATAAGTTTCATAAATATTAACATTCTACTATCCCTATAGGCACATATTAAATCAGGAAACTTCATTATTTAAAATATGTATTTGACTACATAAAAATTTCAAGATCACTTTATTGACATAACATTTACGTGATAAAATAAGAAATTAAAATTTTATGGACTGAAGAGTTTTTGTTTGCAAAGATTCTAAAATAAGGTTTTTGAATATTACAAAATAGTTTCAGAATTTAGTGATTTGAATATAATAAATAATATAAATATTTTTTGAAATGCATTAGAAATCAAAATTTTAAACATGTGCAAATGCATTTATTAATTTAATTCTGAATATTTGTTGAATTAAAACCACCTTAAATATTTAATGCGTTTATTTTGTATTTATTTACTTTATTTTAAATACGCTTTAATTTATGCTAATGTGCACAATTTTTGATAAAAATTATAAAATACATATGAGAAGCAGTAAAAAACATTCCAACTCTTTTAATTTTTTCTAGTATAAGCAGGTAATAAATGTATGTCTTAATTACTGATATCATTTGTTTAAATTTATAATATGTAAATGTGCCTGAGAAAATTCTCATTCAAAGAATTTCAATTTATAACATTTTTGATAGTGATTTTTGAAATTTTAATATTTCCTTAAATTATTTCTGTAATAATAAATAATAATAACATATTTTAATAAATTTATCATGTCTATATTAAATAGATATAAAATGCATTGTTGTACATATTATTAACTGTTATAGTTATATTAATTTTATGAAGTTATTATGTGAACACTATTCAATAAATCTTTATTTGTCGAATTTTCATTTCAATCTTATAGGGACTAAAGACTGGAATCAAAAAGGCTACTATGCTATAATTTAATAGGTCAATATTTAAAAGCTTAAAAAAATGCTTTAGTCGTGGTAAAATATATTTAAAAATCATCGTTTTGAATAAATTTTCAAGTCACTTTCAAGAATTGTTCACTAAATTCTGATTTTAGGACATCCTGTGACACTATATAAATATATTTGACTTCATAATTGCTATGTTAGAGTACTATTAACATGTAATTAAAACGTATACAGTAGTTTATTATCTTAAATTTTAAAGCTAATGTATACTGTGTAAGAATTTAAATGTATTTTTTGTCATTTGTGTGCTAGATAGTTTAGTCATCTACAATTGAAATATGCTTTTGAATGTTAGTACAATGCAATATCAACAAGCCTAAGTTTCCAATATAATTGAATTCAGTCTTTTTTTCTTAAGTTTGAGAGCATAAATTTACTAAAATTCTCGCTTTTTGTATTTAGTCATATTATTGTTTACAAAATGTAAGATCAAATACCTAGTTTCTCTCAAAGCAGAAATATCCAATTGTGGATATAAAGTTTATATTTCAGAGAATAAGTGGCCTTTGACTCCAGCTGTTTGTTTTATCCTGCTTAAACAATGCCATCACGTTCAAATTATGCTAAATAGACCATTGGACCACGCTGTCTGGTCTGTCATTATTTGCGCCATTGTCACCGACGCGCACAAACACCTCTCACGTAGCACAGGAACATACCAAAACTCAATTGTCCCTAAAGATTCATATTCCATTTTGGCGACCGAAGCTTAAGCCTTGCTCGTTGGCACGCATGCCTAATAACTCATTTGCAGTGGAGCTAATACTCTCTGCAGCAGCTCGGGCCACAGTGAATGTAGAATTGAGTTCTACAAATGAGGGCGAAGCAGTGAGGACGATGCTTAAAACTTTACACTGCAAGAATTGCCGAATCATTGGAAATAGTCGTCATTGCAAATTTAAACGTGATTACTGTAGCGGAGCGAAGCCGTAATCTATTGCATTTGGCCCCAAATAAATGGGGTTTAGGAGAGTTTAAGGCGTGAAATGTAATTAGATGCTGGTTGGTTGATTTCGTAGATAACAGAGAACACGAAATGAATTACTTTGATAATTGTTCTCGCTTTACGTTTTATTTACTGCTATTGCCTCGCGAATGGATTATTTCATCAAGTTTAGTACTCTCTGGGAGAACTAAAAGATTAATGGGTTGCATTGAAAACAGCACGAATGGAATTCAACGACCAAAAAGAATTATTGTAGCAAGATTTTTCGAATTTCTCCACTAACAGGATTCCAAGTTTGAAATTCTAAGAGTTTTAAGCAAACATTCTACAAATGCATTAGATTTATTGTCACATACAAAAATTAAAGTATTTTAAAACAGATTTTTATGCAAAATATTGAAAAAAACATAATTTTTCTAAAATAATTAAAAAATTACTATCTAATATATATATGTATATAAAAAGTGGTAAATCACATGAATATAAGATATTAAAAATTTCCATTTAAATTTGCAAAATAATATTTGTTGTTTAGTTGAAAACGAAATCATAGCATTTAAAATGGTATGGAATTCAATCGTTTGCTTGAATGGTTTTGAGATCCTAATCGTAAATGATGTGAAAAGAATGCAAAGTAGTATGTTATTCCATTTTCACTTGTAAATTTTCAGCAATTTTAGTTCATCAGAATAAATGATATAAAAAAAAGTGTTTTCATCTGTGTTTGAAGACAAAGGCTTGCTTTTGGTTGAAGAAATAGTAAATTTGATTGGCTTAAGGAAATCGAGAAAGATTTTCGGTTGTTCTTATTTTTAGTTCTCTCAATTTTAATCAAACCAGTTAGAAAATGGCTGTCTGATTTTTCTTGCTTTCCAATTTTTATAGCTCTCCAGTTTTCTTTGTTTTTGTCTGAAAGAAGAATAAGCAAACGTCAAAGTTTAGAAGGTAGAGGAATTGTGATAAATATCGTCCTTAATCTTTTTCCACGAAATAAATTCTTTTTGCTGGGTCATTCTGAATTCCCGATGATTCTTTCGATACTAAGTGCAATAAGACCTGGGTATTTATTACCTCAATAATCTATTTTTAGACGTCAACAGCCATGTACTTCGACTTGTACGGAGATAAAAGAAAATCCATGCATTTGTCAACGAGACAAGGAATTTTGTACTTAAAGAATTCACACTGTGCTAAGGACATTTTTATAAACATTTTAAAATTACTATTATCTTGCAAAATAAATTTTATGTAATAAATTAATATATTAAACATAAAAAATGTTGTTTTTGAATAAATAGTTGGGAATTTTTTTGTATTTTTAATAATAATTTATTTTTAACTCTTCTAATTTTATTTAAAGCATTTATCATTTATAAATCGAAATTGACAAATCATTCTGTTGCATTCTTTTTTTTTAATAAAAAATATGCTATTATAATGATATTGGGAATATTTATTGAAGATTGGTTTTAATGCAATCATGTCTATTCTTGCAGTGTTTTGGATTGACTAATAAAAAATCAAAATTTTTACCCATTCTATTTTTATCTTCAGACTTTCATTAATACAGAATATTATATTTTTCAATGTTGTACATAATTAAACTATTATACAAAATTGTAATTATTATACAACAATATAATAATTGTAAGTATTATGCAACATTTCTCACAAACATGTAATCGTATTTAGATAAATTATGAGATAAATACATGGTACTAATTTCAAATTAAATATACTTAATGTAACTGAGAGTTACTTTGCTATTTCACAAAACTTAACAATTTCGAACAGTTAGAATTTATATAAACCACACACACACGCATATAGAGAGAGAGAGAGAGACTGTTAACTAATTTTAATGTCTAATCAAGACTCAATTTTAGTCGTTGTAAATATGCATCTTTTAAAATATTATGATGCTTGTTTACAACGACTAAAATTTAATAATATAATGAATCATAAATGAAAAATATATTCAATATAACTTTTTGACTATATGCAATATTGATGTATTCAATAATTATTTTTTTCTTTTTCATGCCAAAAATCATTTTTCGGATTTTTCACATTAGGAAAGTTTAGTCTGGAAGTATAATTCCCTACCTTCAATTATACTTTTATTTCTAAGTCCTTTTCCCAATTTTTGTTGTAAAGACCATTTCGAAAGGATTTTTTTTCCCAAATTATCTTTTTTCGGAGTAGCTTCGTATAATATAAGGCGTTGTCTTATTTCGCTGTAATTCGTCTGTGAGACACCATAAGAATCTATTTCATAAGATTTTGCGCCAGAATAAAAAAATGTCAGATTTTCTCCGTCTGAGACTCTCCAATCTTAATTTCTTAAAATTTCGCAATCGAAAAGATCTCTTAAATATCTTACTCAAATCTGAAATATCTGTTTTTGATTTCTTAAGGATGTTCTCAATCAACTGCAGTAAAATATAATATTAGTGTTACAATTTTCTCAACTCAGCAAGATACACAATTTCTGCTTTAAATTCTTTTTTCAGTTTTAATTATAATTAAATTTTTATGCTATATTGGGAGAGAATAATTTATTAACAGGAATTTATAAGAAAAATTGTTTTTATTTCATAGCTGAATCATTACACCTTATTTTAGTTAAAAAATCAAAAATTACTTTTATTTTATCAAATTATATCATACTGATTCAATATTTTAATTTTCCATAAAAGTATACTCATCTTTCATCAAGCATCATCTTCCACATTATTCATAGAAATTTTAAAAATATTAAATTAGGTTATATTAAGACTAATTTCATAAAAAAAATTATTTTCAACATTTACAACGCTAATGCTAAAAAAATATTTAATTATAAATATATATTTGAATGTATTTAAATAACAGCTTACAGTCTTTAATTATCTAATGTTTATTGGTAGTTGCATATTAATGCTACCACAAATGAAGATTTGTCTGTATTTAAGTACCATCAACGTACACCTAAACTTTTTGCAATGAATTATAAATTAAAACATTTTATTTAAAATCAAAGTAATGACTCAGTTTTCGGTGGAAAATAGGCCGATATAGAGTTTGACATAGATTCAAAACAGTCCCTATTTTCTTTGACCTGATTCTGTCGCTGTATGAACCCTGCTAAATAAGATTCTAAATGACGTCTTGCTGTCTCCCTATGCCTTTTGCTCCCCCGTTTAAGTTCCTCCATTTAGCCCTACATTATCTTAACATTGTGTATGAACTCCTGTATCAGGATCAATAAAATTGCATTTATTACTAAAATTGCCTGTTGGAATCCTTCTTTTTCTATTCTATTTGCTTGGCAACTTTTCCATCTGTGAGAATAAATTGTACTACCATCTGCAATGCTTTCAAGAATTTTATTAAGAAGGGTAGAGCCAGCTCTTTTAGGAACAGTGACCTCAAATGAATATTTTTATTCTCTATATATACCACCAAACACATACTGTTCGAGTAATACTGGACCACAACTAAAACGCTGAGTAACAAACTTTCATCAATTTCCACAATACAATCTAGTCCACCTACCTTCTTGTTTGGCTAATTCTCCATACCCAAAACATATGACTTTTGCATGTATGTCTTTCCTAAGTCACACTTGCTGATTTCACTGTCTTATATTACATTTCCAAAATGAACGTTTATGAAAATGAAGTTTCATATCATGCGAATTGGTACATTTTCAATTGGTAAATTTTTATTTATTTATTTTTTTCGTTTTTTTATTATTACTTTTGGTAAAATAAAATTGCATCTATTTGCTTTTTTTGGCACATCCCAAAAACGCATATTCGTAGTACTGAAAAATGGTGTCAAAAATAAGCAAAGAAAAAAAAAGATGGATCCTCAGAGCAACTTCTGTTGTGGTGGCGATAATACGTAAGTGTACGGTTGCGTTAATTCTTGTTTATTTTATATAAATATAAATAATTAATTTTAAAGAAGAGATATCAATTTCCAACACATGTATTTTAAAAAATCAAAGTTTTTTTTTCTTTATTTTCATTTCAGAGATTCATTATAAAATGCATTTTTCCATTTATATGAAAAATTAGTTACAAAATTATCTATTACTACACCAATATACAAATACTGGATAGTAAAATTCACATTTATATTAATACTGACATTATATCAATGCTGTCATTTAGTATTTCAATATGTTTCTAAATATATTGAAGTACTAAATGAGCATACTTCGCCTTCTACTAATATTAGTATTTAAAATCATATTTTGGAAAAATAATTATTTTCCAAAATCAGAAAAATAGTAACATTTTGTCCAAATATTAAATAAATTTTACAAAGATTTGTATTGTTCATTATAGCAGTATTTAATCCTGTAAAGCTGTTCCAATTGTTATAGTAGTAATTTAATCATTTAATATTATATTTCTTAACAATATATTAATCTAATTGCTACGTTTAAGCTGAGAATTTAATTTTATAAAACTATATCAACAATTCATTAACGTATAAATAAAGTATCTATAAATTTCAATAGAATTTATTAAAATATGTAATTACTACATACATCTTACATTGGAAAATGAGATTCCAAATGATTATACGCGTTTTAAGCAAATATTGTACATTTAATTTATCTCCTACCTTGAGCTGGATGCACAATATTTGTTTTAGATTTGAATTTTCCAACTGAAATCAATTAACTGCTTTCCTCTAACATTTGGAATTGAAATATGTGAAGTGGACTGCCACCACCCCCTCTCTCCCTTCGCAAACCTCTTGACATCAACTCCCATTTTCCAAATTGGGGATTGGTCGCCGGGCATTTTAATCTCAATAAATATTTTCCCGCCTCCGAAAACGGATAAAATCCCGAGAGCGGGCCCGAGATGATCCTTTTCAAAGTGCCTTTTCCGGAAAATATACGAGCATATTTCACGAGAGATGGCTATCTTGCCCTTCAAGGAAAACACACATACCCACATCGTCTTCATCCTTGTAGCCCTGCCACGGCTTAAAGATTTCCGATAACTTTTCCGGAGTAGCTGCTGTACCTTTTCCCGCTGTCCCGAAGAAGGCGAGGGGGCAGCCAACCCCTGCCCCTATAATTGGGAGATAATGAATAACTTCGTAATTTATCCAAAGATGTGTAAAGACGAAAGGATCTGCCAAGCAATTTGTAGGCGGCAGCTTTGTAAAGGAAGAGAGCAAGTTTCGAAATTTCAAACAAAGGATGGCTTTGCAAGGGTATGGGAGTAAAAGAGCCCTTCGTAATGTGGAAGTCTTGTATATTTAAGTTATTTAAAACCCTTTTGTTTGCTTGGTTATTTTAATTAGCAGCATTATTAATACAGCAATGATTACTATCAGAATAAAAGCTGGAAGCGTTAAATGCTGGTAAGGCGATTAAGGCTAATGGCGTTTATGAAGTAAGAAAGTACGGATTATAATTTACGCTTCTGTGGTGATACTGTGATAAGTTTTGAAGTTTGTGTTCTAAACACTGAAGTAAATATTTTATTCAATATAAGCCTTAAAGTTATATTTTATGATAATTTTTAAATCAATGATTTACGTAACTAAATATTTGTTTTAAAATTGTATTCAAACTGCAGTTAAGCATTTGTCGCTGAAATTCAGTGTTAATCATATCTTGTAACGACTATAACATTTTGAAGTTCAAAGAATAAAATATTTTTGTCACTAAATATCTAGATTTTTAATCATGTTATTTTTATACACATTGTACATAATATATTGAATGATAATCACAAACATGCCCTTTTCCGAATTCAAATTATTGAGGAGGAAATTATACTAATATATTTTGATCAAATTCGAAGAAGAATTTTATCATATATTGTTCAAATTTGAAAAATGATGCAAATTTTAATCTAATTATATTATTATCATACATCATCTGATTATGTGATAGAAAATAAATTTTGATGAATCAATGTAACTACAGATTTGTTAAGGCTATTAGTTCTGAATCTCTGATAAAGATTATAGAATTGGATTTTATCATGTGTGATTATTGTTTATGTCTACGCAACTAACACCTATCATATAGAATTGAGTTTTCAAAACCATCTAGTTTAGGCTTCTCCATCGTTATTTAATCTATGGATCGTGTGCAAAACTATTTCACCAGTAAATTATTAAAAAATTTCATGTGAAAACTGATTGAAAAATTAAAGAACGTTAAAAAATAATAACGTCGCCTTGTACTGCTTATCAGTTGTGGCTTGACGTTTGCACCAGAAAGCGCTTCTGAACAAATGTCTTTAATTTTAAATATAATAATAAATAAATATCACTCAAGACTAAGTGATGTGCAAACGAAAAATCTAGTTCTGATAGAATCGTCAATAATTAATCCTAAAAAAATAGATGAAAAAAATTATAGTTTTTTATGATTATAAAGGTTCTAAATTATTTATTTTTATTTTACACATAACCTAACTATATATCACAAAACTTAAAAAAGTGTTAATGAGCAATAGAATCTTAATTTATACTTTTAATATATTTTATTTTTAAATACTTACTACACAGATTCACATGACAACAAAGTGTGTAATTAGAAGTAAAATCTCATATCAACCAATACATATGATACCTTGACATTTTTGTATTTCTAAGTATGTTAAAGGATGAAAAATGGGCGAGTCTAATTACTTTTTTCAAATAGTAGTTATTTTCCTAAAATATATCATCTCACTCCTGATCCACTTCT
>JAPDSC010163890.1:41625-59787 GCA_026290005.1 Latrodectus geometricus
CAGATAGTAATAAAGATGCTCATTTCATTGCCTATGTTAGATTTTGTCGTGAGTCAGTAGTAGGAGAATTACTTTTCTGCAAACCAATAGAAATCAAAGCAACAGCACTCGCTTTATTTGCTATCTTAAATGATTTTATGAACGAGGCAAACATAGAATGGAAAATTGCGTCGGAATATGCACGGATAATGCTCGTTCTATGTCAGGAAGATTCCAAAGTATTCAAGCACTTGTGAAACAAAAATCACCACAGTGCGTCTGGACACATTGCATGATCCACAGAGAAGCTTTGGCTTCCAAAGAAATGAGTCCTGGTTTGAATATTGTGTTATCTACTGTTGCAACCGTAGTAAATTATATAAAAATGAGACCCCTGAAATCAAGAATCTTTTCCGCACTTTGTAAAGACATGGGTGCAGTACATTCAGCGTTACTATTGTATTGCGAGGCGAGATGGTTATCACGAGGGAAATTTTTGCAACATGTTTATGAATTAAGAGAAGACATCGCCGTTTTCCTAAAAGAGGAAAACAGGCCGGAAGCTGAGAATTTTCGCGATAGTTTATTTGTGTTGAAATTGAACTACATGGTCGACATATTCGAGAAATTAAATAACTTGAATCTTCAATAGCAAGGTCCAAATACACATATATTGAATACGAGTGATAAAGTTAATGCTTTTTGTAAGAAATTGGAATTGTGGAGCAGAAATTTAAAGCAAGAAAACTTAACAATGCTTGCAAATTTGAATGATTGTATTAAAACTTACAAGGCTGAAGAACAACATGTAAAAGTTGTTTTTGTAATCATTGAAAATCATTTAGCAATGCTAGCAAAGAATTTTAAAAAGTACTTTCTTTTAAAAGTACAAGTGGGTGAGGGATCCATTTCAAAATATTTCCGAAGGACTCTCAATCGAAGAGGAAGAAACTTTCATAGACTTCACGGCAAGCGGCGAAACCAAAAGACAATTTAGTAATAAACCACTCTTTGAGTTTTGGGCAGGAATGGATGATGAGTTTTCTGCACTAAAAACAAGCACATTTCGCATTCTACTACTATTTTCAACATCTTACCTTTGTGAAACTGGATTTTCTGCGGTGGCTTCTTTGAAGACAAAATATAGATCTCAGCTAAATATAGAAAAAGTACTGAGAGTGTCTATTTCTAATATTAAACCCTCCTTCGAAAAACTTTGCTCTGAAAGACAGGCCCAAGGAAGTCACTAATAATTATTAAATTTGTTTTTAATTTAGTAAGTTGTTTTAATTTAATAAGTTAATTATTAAATATGTCGAAATGTATTTTGTTTTGTATGTGTGTGTGTGTTCTTTCCTTTTAGTCACTTAATAAATTTTTTTAAATAACATTTTCTCTTGGATATGCTCGCGCCCCCCCCATTAGTGTGCTCACGCCCCCCTAGGGGGGGCGCGCCCCACAGGTTGAGAATCACTGCTCTAACATATTGTAAAGCCTAATGAATTAAATTTCCATTTACAAAAATGCATTAAAAACTGTTTCCCGTGCTTTTAAATTTTAAATTAAAAGTAACATATAACATTAAGTAAGAATAAATAATATTTCGTTTAATATTATTATTTGTAATATTATTTTTTATTAACTAAATTGTTAACATTTGTGTTTTATTTGATAAGGTTATACAAAAGTGAATATAAATATATTTTATGCATTTTATATATATATATATATAACACTTTATTTACTGTGTACCCTCCCTATCTTTGTTATGTACAAGGCTCATGATCATGAAAACACATATGAGCACTGTAGGCTTTAGACCGCATTTAGGTTGTCATGCCACTGTGTTTAGTTTTTTTAATTATATTTTAGTATGGTTAGTTTTTAATTTTATAATTTATAATAGAAAATAATTTTTTGAACTAAATTTTCTTAAATTAAAAAAAAATGAGTGTAATAACTTTCAGTTGTTTAAATCCGAAATTGAACATTATAATATCCTTGAATAATATGAAGACACTTAAACTTTCCTACCTCCTAGAAATACACTGTAGTAATTTCAGTTACGATGTAGAGAACTTCAACTTACAGAGCTAACGAAAGAAATCTTTTGAGCTTATAAATAGTTTACTAATAAAACCAAATTTGAAATACACATATTAAAAATATTATGTGAACATTTTGTACGAGCATGAAATGAAATTACAGCATAAGTGTAAATTAAAGTACTTTTTACGTCAAACATTAGGCAACACACTGAGACTACATTTATTTTTTCTCACTTTATTTTCATACTTACTAATATTATATGAGATGGAGTAAATAAATACTTAAGCTTTATAAAATACATTAAACACTTTATACTTAAATTGTGTTCACATAACTTGTATGTTTATTTTGAGTACTCAAATCTTTTTTCAGTATTTAGTAAAAGAAAATTAATGCAGTAATAATTCAGATTCTCTTTACTGAGCACTCAGTGAAAGAGAATGAATATAGAAGCCATTCATATCGTACTTACTGAGTACTCAAAAGAAGAAAATCCGTTTGGTAGTACTCAAATCTCCCTTACTGTGTACTCAAAGAAGGATATTAGGGTAATAATATTATTCAGCATTTTCTCAATGTTCAAAATTAGCGTAGTAACATTCTAATTATTTTTACTGAGATTTCAATAGAAGAAAACTAGGGTTGTAAAATTCAGATCTTGCTTACTAAGTAGCTTCTCCTGTTTTTGAGGGAAGATGTGCCCTTTTTTAGAAGGGGGTGCTTATTCTTTTTGGAGACATATCCTTTTTAGGGGGTTTATTCATTTTTTGTACCTTGTATCACAAAACCCATCCAACCTACTTATTGAGTACTCAACAGAAGACTATGAGTATCACAAAACCCAACCAACCTACTTATTGAGTACTCAACATAAGACTATGAGTATAGTAAAATTCAAATAATCCTTACTGATTTCTCAATGGAAGAAGATAAGTCTATTAGAGCACAGATCCTCCCTATTTATTCAGTAAAAGGGAATTAAAATTGTAACGTTCAGATCCTCTTTACTGAGTACTCAAAAGAAGAAAATTACTACAAAGGTATTTTAGATCTTTGCTATTGAATACTAAGAAAAAGGGGAATTAGAATAAAATCATTCTCATCTTTCTGAGTTCTCAAAACAAGAGAATAAGTGAAGTAGCTCATTTAAACCATTCGCATCGAGTATCATTCGTAAAACACTTGTGTAGTATCATTCAAATATTATACTGAGTGTTCAGTAGAAAAATTTATGTAGCATTTAGATCATCATTATATTATTAGGTCGCATTGAGTTTTCAGTTGTGTATTAATTTTTTACAATTGATATCTTCTACTTAAATTTAAATTTACATTACTATGAATTTTACAAAGAGAAAACCTAAAAGAGTACACATTTTTTAAGAAACTATATTTTTTTATTGATAGCATTAATGCTACATTTATAAGGTCCTATTTATGACAATCAGAATCTACCTAAAAGTCGATCTAAAGGGAAAAACAAATAAATCTTCCAAAACTTGAATTATTTATTAAAAGTTGTTGATTGATTCTCGGATCCAAAGTTTGGTTAATTCAATTCTAAAATTTATAGCAAATACAAAGTTTTAAACTTCACATCATAAAGTATAATAAATTTTTATAATAAAAATAGAAGAATATTACTAACAAGAAACATTGATATAAGAAAATCTAAAAAAGATAACGATATCATTATCCTCCTTTTTCTAACGATCTGCAAAAAAACTGCAATCTGGAACAATAAAGAATGATATTCGTTATTCCTACTGTTATTAAAACAGATAAAAACGGTTTCATCTCTAGGCCCAATTAAAGTTACATAAAAAGTTTACAAATATTTATTAGAAATTTCTTTCTGACTATTGTATAACTTATGCTTCTAATAATAAAATTTTATAAATTAAGACTTCTTTATCGTGCTATCATTTTGAATTCTACTTATTTGAAGTTGTTATAACCACAGATATGTAAAGTTTATTCAACTTTATGAAACGAAAATTTAAAGAACAATTTCATTTTCCTATTTCATCTTAAATGACGAATTACCTTACAAAATTCCTGAGGCAGATACAAATCACAGCATCGCGCTGTAGATTGATGATTCAGCAAACGATGTGTAAAATTAATTTTCTTATTTTTAACTCCAAACTATCTTTTACCAAAGAAGTCTGCAAATTATGTATACAAACTATTGCATATATTTCATCCAAAAGTTTTCTCTTCTTATTTTCTAATAACTTGCATCTATTTTAAAATCAGATTATTTTAATTTCAAGTGGCATGAAGCTTAATCAAATAAAGTTTAAATTGACTAATGTGGTTTTTCCTATTATATTGAATAAAAGGGTTTCAAATCTTAATGTTAAAAAGATTGTTAATTCTTCTTTTCATGAATGGAAACATTTTAAATTTAAATTAAAACAATTTCAAATTACTTGAAGGAAAATATGATTTTTGTGGTAGGTCACAAAGAAATAAAACATTGTGGCGTAATTCTTAAGACCTATTTGCATTTGCATATATATATATATATATATATATATATATATATATATATATCCCTATAGTTGCATGATTACTTGTAATTACATCTATCTAAATAAATGTATATACAGGAATCAAAAAATTGTCAGCCCCAGTCGTTTGACTGCGGCTGGAATCAAACCCAGAGTCTTCAGTTGAAAATAATTTGGTAATATTACTTAGTCACGATGCCTCTATTATATTACGTTTGATTTCTTTCAATAGACTACAACAAAATAATATCATGCTTATTTTATCAAATTCTTTCATTTAAATATTGATGTTATAAAACACTATTCGAAGAATTTAATTTCCAAAACAAATATTTAAATCTTTGAATCGTAAATTTCTTATTGGATTACTGAAAGATTCAAGATGTCTTAAATAGCATATCTATTTTCTCAGCATCCGTCTTTTTTCTTTCTTTTTATTTTTATTATAAATAATGAAATCACATTGCTTTTTCTTAAAAGCCGTTTTCATTTAGGGTGCGATACATTATAAAAGCAAATTGCATGATAGATAAATCTTTAAGAATATACATTGATTTGTAAATGTTATAAGTAACTAAATTTTATATACTTTATAGAGGTTATTCAATATTTATAAAATTAAAAAATTTAAGTCCCTAATAAAATCCAAAAGAGTTTATTTTTGTATGAGTATTAACAAAGGAAATCTAGTACAATCAAATTAAAAACTTAATACTTGATTACACACAGATGCTTTGAAAAAACGTCACTTCGAAAAGCAACAAGTTTATTTGACAAGGCAGCATTACTTTATTATATTTCTATAGAATAAAGTATTTCATAAAACCAGCGTCAACTCAATAAAATTATGTGTGCGAGAGTAAAAAGATGAAATATGTATCTGAGATGAAAATGATTCCACAAAGAGAATATTAATGAGTACACATTTGTGGAAACATAATTTCCATACATTCTTGCAGACATACATGCCACGTTTGGTACTTATCGAATTTAAACTTTCTCCCTCTTCTAGTAATTATCAAAACATACTTCAATACTTATTTAAATTCATGCAAAATCAAACCTAGTATTCCAGACTGAGATTGTTTTAAATGCACGTAGATAGAATTTTCCGAGGCAAGTTATTAAAGTACCCAACCACCAACCGCTGCCCGACTTATCGTTCGAAATGAAGCAGAATTTATTTGAGAGATCTAATTCAGATCCAATTACTGAAGGAGTATCCTAAACCTTAGGGGGGTGGCGGATGCTGGGATAAACACAACTGGCAATCCACCACCACAGTTGGACAGAGCTTCCCATCGTTAATTGCTGACTATCCCAGCGGAAAACCACGATGAGTTATTAGCCTCGAACTCTTGAAGAGTAATGGCACTTAAGCCCTGTGACCTTTCTGGAAATGAACGTGTTCCTTTTTCTTCACCCGTGTTCCTTACTAATGAACACTTCTGTTTTATGCGACGACACAGCTTAGTCAACGAAGTGTCCAGCTAGTAAAACACAGTTTCCGCAGTCAATATTAATGGCGCGTTCGGCTTATTAAATTAGAACACCCCCGTTGGTTTGGATCTTGGAATGTGCTTAATCACATTTCAACTGTTTTGGAAATGCTTAGAGAGAAAATTAGGATGAAACATTGCTCTAATATTACTTTCAGAAATACTATAGATTGATCTAAGATTAGCAGTTAACATAAATCACTAAACTTATTTCATATTTTCAAAAAATTATACCACATCTTAACTACAAATTTTAGGGATATTTAAAGATATTGTATAACTAACTATTAATTGTTTGCTTAGCTATAAATGATATGGTTATTTTTCTGTTATTTGCGTAATTATATTTGAATACATCTGGTGGTTATAATTAAACTTCCCCATAAACGGAATCCTAATGCGCGAGTGGATGTATAAAAACAAAGAAATTTTGTAGATGGGCTGAGCAAATCATTGAACTCTTCGACGCTTGATTAATTTCATTCGTTGATTTTTTGCATTCATTTATAATTCTTTTCATCTAACTCCAAATCAAAATAATAATATATATATTGAATTCTTAATAAACTGTTCAATTCTTGAGTATTTTCATTTGTTGATTCTTGGTATTAAGTTAAAGATCTTCATCCGAATTTGAACAAAGATAATAGCCTTTAAGTTGAATTCTTTATACTCCTCGATGATAAATTTGTTAATTATTAGCCTTCAATTAAAAATCTTCATTTAAATCTGAAACAAAATAACAGATTTCAAACTGAATTATTTATAATCTTCTTGAAGCTTTATTATGTTCAGTTTGCAATTTTTGGCATTTACTTGCAAAGTTTTAGCCCAAAAATCTTATATAGAGTTCTATAGGTCTTTAATTTACACAAAAAACAGAAATTGTGATTATACGCAATATTTCTCATGTTTAACCTTTTATTTAATTGAGAGCATAAAAAAAGCAAAAGAAAGAAGCAGAAGTACACGACTGGCCATTAAAACTGCTACACCAGGAAGAAATGAAGATAACGAAATGATATTTATTGGACAAATATACTATACCAGTAAAAACCAGTGATTAAATTTTCAAAAAATTTGGCTGGGTAGATCCTGAGAAATCATGACCCACAACAACCACCTCTGGCAGTAATAACAGCAGTTCTACGCCTGGGCATTGAGTCAAACAGATATTGGATTGCAAGTACAGGTACAGATGCCCATGCAGCTTCAACACGATGCCACAGTTCATCAACCGTAGTGACTGGGTTTGGTGACGAGCCAGTCGCTCGGCAACTATTGACCAGACATTTTCTATTGGTGAAAGATCTGGAGAACATGCTGGCCAGGACAACAGCCGAACATGTTCCGTATCAAGGAAGGTCCGTACAATACCAGCAACATGCGGTCGGGCATTATCCTGCTGAAACGTATTGTTTCGCAGGGCTCGAATAAAGGGTAGAGCCACGTGTCGTAACACACCAGAAATGTAACGTGCACTGTTCAAAACACCGTCAATGCGAACAAGAAGTGACCGAGACGTGTATCCAATGGCACCCCATACCATCACGCCAGGTGATGGGCCAGTATGACGATGACGAATGCACGCTGCCAGTGTGCATTCACCACGATGCCGCCAAACACGGATGCGACCATCATGATGCTGTACACAGAACCTGGATTCATCTGAAACGATGACGTCTCGCCATTCGTGCGCCCAGGTTTGTCGTTGATCACACCATTGAAGGCGCTCTTGTCTATGACGCCGCGTCAAGGGAAGCCGCAGCCATGGTCTCCGAGCTGAGAGTCCATGCTTCTGCATACGTCGTCGAACTGTTTGTGCAGACACTTGTTGTCTTCCAAACGACCCCTTTTCTTGACTCACGGCTTGTGATGTGGTTGCACGATCCATTACGGCCATGCGGATAATATGCCTGTCTTCTCGGCTGCTAGTGATAGGTGACCGTTGAGATCCCGCATGGCGTTGCGTATTACCGTCCTGTACCCATCGATTCCATATTCTGCTAACAGTCATTGCATCTCGACCGACGCGAGCAGCAATACTGCGATAAGATAAACCGCAATCCCTGTACGCTACAATTCGACCTTTTTTAAAGTCACAAACGTGCTGGTATGAATTTCTCTTTCTTACACGAGGCATCACAACAACTTTCCACCGGGCAACAACGTTTAAATGCAATTTGTGTGTGAGGAACCGGCTGAACAATTTCCTCATTTAAACGCAATGTAGGTGTCGCTACTGGCGCCTTCTTTGTCTGAATGCGCTGAAAAGCTAATCATTTGCATATCACAGCACCTTCTTCCATTCGTATAAATTTCAAGTCTGTAGCATGTCGCCTTCTTGGTGTAGCAATTTTAATGTCCAGTAGTGTAAAAGAAAGAAGCAGCTTGTGTGTGCTAAAAAATAAGAATGAACAATATCAGAGATTAGTGCACTATTTATTTTTCTTTATTAAACATAAACTTATTTTTAAAATTTTTAAAATACATTTTACTTTTTTATTATTCTCAGGTCGTATGTGATTAATTTTATGGGGTTTGTATATAAATAATTAGAAATATTATATAAAGATTACGGTAATTTTATACACATGTTAAATGTATAGAGAGTTTCCATGTACTTCCTATTTTACAATTCTTAAAACACGAAAATAATATTAAAATATGTGGGAAAGATATTTAATAACCTATTTATATGATTCATCAAGAGTTGTTAAATTTACCTAAAAATAATTCAAGAATAGTATAAAGATGTTCATTTGGCAATATGAAGAATTGTTTTCTGTCATTTTAAGAAGTAGAATTTTAAATGGGACCATGCATTTGTTCTTGGTATAAGAACAAATGTATGGTCTCAAAATATTTTCTTAATGCAACACACACATACTTACATGAATAATAGGAAAATAATAATTAATTAAGAATTAAGTTTTAGAACCCTTCATGTACAGAATTATTTGAGGACTGCATTCTATTAAAGTATGCAGATGACAAATCTAACTCGTCAAATGTACCCAAAGGTCAAAAATTATTTTTCATTTAAGTATTTGGAATTTGGATTGCAATAATTAAAAGCAAACAATATGCTAACTACCAACACTTTATAAATACAGGCAGTTTTCTGTAAGTCAAAAATAATATAAATTTTTAATATTTAATTAATCAGAAATTTTATAAGTATTTAAGAATATATCAACGAGGGTCATATAAACTTGAGCTTAATTTACTTGAATCATTTCTTCATATTAATTATGGTAATAACTGTAATAATAATACAGTCATTGTAATTTAGAGATTTAATGTCATTGAGGTTTTATTCTTAGTATACTTCACAATGATTCTTGGTTGCAAACTAAAAAAACA
Organism: Latrodectus geometricus; assembly: GCA_026290005.1. NCBI lineage: Eukaryota > Metazoa > Arthropoda > Arachnida > Araneae > Theridiidae > Latrodectus > Latrodectus geometricus. Next base: position 51,035 of record JAPDSC010163890.1, read on the forward strand.
CATTTGCTTCATTCATAAAAAGTTTTTAACCATAAATGAAAAGTTAATACAAATTAAGCAAATTTTTTCAATATGAATTTATGTTCTACTTTATACATAATTTCAATCATTAATATTCGATTCTGGATAGCTTTATATAGTTAAGAACTTTAAAATATTGAGACAACATTTCTGCTGCATCTTCGTTTTCCTTTCTTGAGCATCATCACCGGAAACACATCCCACTAACATTAAATCCAGTGACGTTTTTCTTTGTTTTTACTGTCCACTCCCACTAACGGCGACGTTCATTGAGACGCGGCATTGACGGGGGTCCCACTTAATCCACTTGGATGCCGCTTAAATCACGCGCAAATGCAATTTGTTTGTCCCGTGTAACGTTAAGAGCTCTTTTTCTTTCCACCTGCATTTAAACGTTCACGAATGGCAACGGCAGTGCATTCCTGGGAGATTTCGACCCCGTTGATTAGATTTTCATTCTCAGTAAGTGCTTTCCAGCCCTGCTCCTTTCCTTTTATCTTTTGGACGCTGATTTTTCTTCGCCCTGCCTATTGTTCTTTTTTTTTTCAACCACTGCAAACAGTTGGGTTAGGTTTTGGATTACATACGTTTAACAGGCTTTTCTTATAAACTGAGGATAATATTGATTTGAAACTAACGTTTTGCATAAACATAATTGGTTATGTACATTTTGGACATCACTTTTAGAAGTACACTTTCCTGGAAGTTTTTAAATTAGAATTTTGTACGATGCGATACATTATAAACTGGCGGTAATATTGACATAAAAATATTATTTTCCATGAACATTATTGATTACTTAGATTTTAGAGGAGCTTCTAAGCTAGAACTCTATTGATAATTCAGTAATATATTATAAATTAATAATAATAACATAGCAAGAAGATTTTTCGCGAACATTATCTATTACGAATACTTCAAAGAAGCTTCTGTTCTAAGATAGTAAGACATAACTAATTTAACAATATATTTTAATCTTATTTATTGGTTTAAAAAGAATATTTACCACAAATATTATTTGATGAATATTTTTAAATTTTTATCCTATAATACTCTGTTTTTTACATTGTGTATAACTTAACTCATATATAACCTATTATGAATAAATAAATTTAGAATTCAACACAGCAAAATGCAGTACATTGAAGAGAATATCTAATAAGCTTGAAATTTGCCACATCAATATATTTTGCTGGTTTAAAAAAATAATGCAACGTGGAAAATAATCTGCACAATCATAGAAAATTCTATATCAAAAAGAACCATGAATTTTGTTTTATATAGGGAGCTTCTGCATTGTTTTACGAACATGCATAAAAAGTACTTGTATTTTCGACTGATAGGGTAAATATTATGATTTATATTAAAAATATTCTTCTTCTTGGAAATATGATTAAGGTACACAAAATTGTGGCCCAAAGATGGAAAGACAATTTAGTAAAAACAGAACAAGAGAAAAAAGTACGAAAATAATTGTAATCTTATACTTAAACCAACAGAAATATTTTACAGAAAGTTATATTTAACGGCACATCACGATGATTTATTCTAGAATTAGAAAAGATTCTCAAACTTTAATTAACGTGCCAAGATTTAATTTGACTCAAAATATCAGGAACTTATGAATTGGAGCTGGGAATCTTATTGACTAGAAAATTTAATGCTTAATCAATATGCAAATTTTATCAAACTGAAACAACATTTTAGGACTTCTTTTAACAACATATATAAAAAGCGAAATATAAGATGATTGATAACTGCAATAAATTTTTAAAAATTTTTCGTTGACATTCTATTGTCATTGCTTCTTAATTATGCATATTGGCAATTCCAGGGCCCGATATTCATTGTCTTTTTCGGGTTGAAGTAAATAATCTTTGGTTAATAATAATCTGTTGTGTGAATTTTAATCAGTCGTTAATCAAACTAACTTAAAATCAATACAGTATCTGAAAATCATCAAGACAAAACATCCTATAGTCTTCAAGCTCTAAACTTGGCTAAACATATCATATAGAATTCTTTCTACATTTAGCAATTTGTTTCCCATAGACAAAACAATAACTGTAATCACCCAATCGTTATAAATGAAAAACATCTAACAATTAGATTAAAAAAAAGGCCTCTAATCATCCGTAATAGGAAAAGCATCAATTATGGACAATAAGTATCAATACCAAAAGCATCTTGTAAGATTTCATTCTAAAACCACATATTTTTCACAAGCAACGTTTACTTAGATTTTAAGGAAATTTATAATTATTCACAGTAAAACATGTAATTGGATTAAATGTTTATAATAAAGAATCAATAGAATTAGTTAGTACAAAAACTCAAATTGAATCTTAATCAAGTATCATTTAGTTTAAATTACACTTTATTATTTTTATATTGGATTATTGTTTTAAATAAGGAAAATGAAAAAGTACTTCAATTCTAAAAATTGACTTTAGGTTAAAAATGCATATCATCCAGTTTCATTTAACGACGCATACTATCCAGTTGCACATTTCAATAAAAAATACATTCACTTCACTGTATTCATATTTTTCGTATTTTCAAACTTTCTATATTGTAGTACTATGGAAATCGATTTATTAGATAGAAAGTTTTTAAATATTTTAAATTTGTCATGAAATATCAACATCATTCAAGATGTTACATGAGATATTTTCTATAACTCATCTGTAATCTTCACCATTAAAAACAACGCCAAACTTTATAACCTAAAATAAGGAATTCAGCATTGTATGAGAGCACGATTAAAATAATTCTAATTAAGTTAAAATTTTTCTATATTTTAATTAATTCAATTGCGCCTTCAATATGTCATACATTGCGATTGAAAATTAAATGCATTAAATGAGAACACTTAGGTGTTTATCCATTTATGCTTTTAATCCCTAAATCTAAAGTTTAAAATAAAATTAGTTGAACGTTTCATTTAACCAGAGAGATATCTAACAGGGAGAAGGAATTGAATTAGCTTGGAAATCCTGCATTAGATGAAGTTAATCATATAGTTGTATTACTTTCATTTAGTTACATCCTGAAGTTATTCAAATGGATTACTTACATAAAAACCTACATATGTGATTTATAATGTATTATAAACTACTATTATGTAAGTTTAAAATTTTAAACATAAATTTTACCAAAAAAACATGTATAGAAAAAATTAAGACTTATTTATATCTAAAATGCTAGTGTACGTAAGTAAATTCCTTATTCTGTTTGTACACCAAATTTTTGTCAGAATAAAATTTAGATCAGCTGTAGGGAAATTTATTATGATTTTATAGATTGATCCCTAACTAATGTATTATAAAAAAAACTATATTTCATTTCGAAATTTTATGATTCAGTGTTTATCATTAAACTAAAACGAAAGAATTCTGATCTGAATTTCTTCGATAGTTTCTTATACCATAATGTGATTAATTTTGTAGTGATACGTTCTTCACCGGAATTATTTTCGCTTCAAGAAGCAAGACTTGATTTTTACCCTTTTTTCAAGTTCTACATTAGTTAGAAGTAGAAAATATATTTACAATATCGGATCCCTCTTCTTTTTACATTCACACAGTATAATTGTTTAAAAATAACAATATTTATTTATTTATCCCAAATGCCAGGAATATTGGTTATGACATGCCCTCAGTTATCGAGCCTTTTAGTGCCTCTGTTTGGTGCATACAACAATATTTAAAAAGTACTGTCTTTGTCAGTTGAAGTGTATATGTTTATATATTTTCCTAATACAGAGTTTACTTTGGACAGGGATGAAAGCTACAATTTTAATTCTAATGTTAACAAATTTGTAACAACAGGCAATTTTAAGGAATTAAATACTTCATTTCATTCATTGAAAATTAAATAACTAGTAAATATCTTTATTTTTCAGAATCTGATTTTCTTGAAAAAGTATACTTTCCATAGGAATCTATGCCATTCGAAAACTGGCGCCTTTGGCCCATTAGTTCTATTATATATCATTTAATATACATACTATTAAAAAAGCTTATTTGAAAAAATAAATTATGGTTTGCAGAAAATGGTTTGGGTAGTGGATAATTAAATTAATTGATAATTATCTTCCTTTAAATGACTTGGCGATTGCATTATGTATGTTAGAGTTATTATTATACAAATATAATAATTCCATGATGTGTTATATTTACACTATAATAATTCTATATAAGAAAATTACTACATACACTATTTTATCATAATCAGGAAACAATTAAGAACAACCTAGTTGAATTGCTATAAATATGATTTTCTAACATTTGGTAGTAAAAATGGTATCAAACATTCGTAAATTAATGGAAAAAAATCTGCGTATCTTTTTCCAGATATAGTCGCAGAAATAATGTTTCTTTGTTTGCTGGAATCTTAAACGTTTCCTGTACTTGACATCGGACAATCCAATAAAGAATCATCCAATTTCCGAAATCACTTCGTAAATTTCCAGAAAAACAAAAAAATTAATTATTTTACACTTCTTTTTTTCCGGAGGAATAAAAAAATGCCACATTTTCCAATTGAATTTATCTTTGAGTATTCTATTCTCTTCGTTTAGTCCATCTAATGCTCTAGTTTTTGGATTAAGTGAGAGAAATGCTATCCTGGCTCTTTTTTTATACATGTCCGGTGTTTGGGGGAAAAAAAACAATAAATGGGGAAAATTGAAGTGGGTTTCTACTACGCATTAAGTGGGATTTTCCTGGAAATGCGTTTTCCTCTTCAACGATTTTTCCCTTTAACGGCAAATGAAATACTGGATAATAAGTTAGGGAAAAAATGGGAAAAAAATGAGATATTCTATTTCCATTCAGTCATTTATTTTGATCGTTAATTGTCTTCTTTCGCTTTCGCCGATCAATTAGCGGCGACAATTAAGACCGATTAACGCTGGCAATTTTGCAGCAATAAAATTCTTTACTCATTTGCCTATTCTTTCAGGCATAATTCCTTGTCATGCTTCTTTGAATGTAAGCCTTGGAAATTTGTGACTTAAATATTTAATTCCAAAGGGATTTGTCCAAAAATACTATCTCTAAAAAACGGAGTTTCTCTTCTAAGGAAGTTTGTCTTGCTTAGCTGAGTTTGAAATACGATGTCAGACTCTAAATCACACTAATTAGTTTAATTCCTGAGAAAACTGCTATTTCTGGAAATATCTCTTATAAGATTTGAAGACATTACGCATATATAATTAATCATGTTTAATTCCTTATGTAGTTTATTTCTCATATAAACCATGAATATTAAAACATTTATTCTGGTATATAAAAATTGGCAATTAATTATCAATGTACTAAACCATTTTAATTAATTAAATTAATTGGGACTCAAATTTACGATTTTTAGAAAATTTAAAGAAGATTCTTATAATAAATCTAGTTTAGTAAACTGAATAAACAATAAAAATATATTTAGATTTTAATTGTTTAAAGCAGTGGTTCTATGCCAATAGGTCATGACTCTTTTGCGTGCCACCTAATTCTTAAAATGTGCCGCCAAATTCTTTAAGCGTACCGCTAAATTTTAGAAACGTACATAGTAAAAAATTATGATGCTTTTTTATTACGAGTGAAGTTTGCTTAAATCAAGAAGAGTACGCTGCAAAAGAAAACTTGTTTTTTCTCAATTAAGTACCATATTTTTACAGTTAAAAATTGTCGATAATCGTGACCTTTATAAACGTGACTTTTCATAAAGTGAAATATTTGCACAATGTGAAGAAATTTCAAGTGTTCCCAATATCTACAAATATATTTTTCTAAATATTCTTTATGTGAATTCAGATTTTCAATATTAACCAACTTAAAAATGACAAAAACCGTCAGATTGTTAAATGCAGAAGACGATATGACAATAGCATTTATCATTTTTACGACCAAATGTAAATGAAATTTTCAGAAAACATAGCTCAAATTTCTCATTGAAATATCTTTATTATTATACTGTAATGAATCTCTTCATACATTAACGTTTTTGTAGTACTATATATCATTTTATTTTACATTCAAATTATTATCATAAACTGTTTTACACAGTGATTTATAGATAAATAAACAACTTTTATAAAATTAATATTCTCTTTGTGTGCCGCCAATTATTGAAATCATTAAAAGTGTGCAGCGACAAGGAAAAAAAAATTGAAAATTACTGGATTATTCGAGTGTTCTAGAACTGTATGAAATCAGTTATAAAAGCTAAAATTTGTAAAGAAATATAAGGAATTTTTATAAGTAAAATAATACGATAAATTTCTATTAATATTGGTTTATAATAGCATACAAAATAATAAATGAATCATATTTTTTTATAAAATTTTTATTTTGCAGAATGCATTGTTCATTCTTTTCATTTAAATGCATTTCCTCTATTCAAAATCTTAAATAATAAATACTAAAAAACTTTCAAATTTTGATCAGATTTAAAATTTAAATGTTTTTTCTTTCAAATCCCAAAATTTATTTCATATATTAAATGTAAATATTAAACTTAAGAAAAATGAACAAAATTTATTTTTATACATATTTCTTTGATAAAATATGTATGGAAAATGAATAATTTTTCAAAAACATTAAAAAATAAATACCTCTAACTAAACATTGTTGAAAATTTAGTTTCAAATTCTTTGTCACATTTCGTTTTTTATTTTTTGTAAATCTCCTTTAATAAGATATTTTGCTACAAATTTCGGCTCATTTTCTCCTCAAAGTATATTGCTGAGTTTTCTTATGTACGATAATATTAATAATAATATATGCATAATCAATTATTAAAATATATCAAATGAATAGTTTTCCAGTGCATGCAAAAAAAAAAACTTAAATAAAAATTAGATGATATCTTCGATGGAAAATATTTATTTTTATTTCATTTTTTTATGTTTATTTATTTTCTCTTAATTTTTTAAACCATAATAAAATAAATTATTTTCTACAAATTTTTGTTATAAAATGTTTTGTTGAAATTTGAAAGGATATTATGATCGAACTTTTGAAGTATAAGTTATTAATAAAATTATATCAATAAGTGAAAACTAATAAGCTCTACTGTAGAAAATATCGAAGTTAAAAAGGAATGTATTATGATACAAACATTGATTTGTCAGTTTATAATTATTTTATTAAATACATTTATTTGCAGTATGGAAAGTTAGCGAGAGAAAAATTATAGCTATAATTCCATTCCAATGTATACACATAATTGTATTATAATACATGTGGGAATAGTTAGCTATGATAAAACTGAATACAGATCTTGATCAACAAAAAGATTTAGATATTTATTTCTGGACTTCTTGCACTGGATTATACAAATATATTCAAAATAAATAAAATCAGAAATTTTAAATGGAATATGACTGTATGTGGTGTTTTTGCTAAATAACTTCTCCTTTATAATCTTCTTTCATAAATTATATAACTGCATTTTCGGTACACATAGCAAACTTATAATTTTTTTAAGATTGTTTTTAGGTAAGTAATTAATTTGCTGATAAATACGTGTTTATTAATAAGCTCTGAGAATATTTTATTTTTAAATTAAGAATCTGTCCAATACATATGTCACTTTAACCGCAAGGAGATGACAACAATACTGAATGAAAACATCATTTAATTTATTTTAATGAAGATGATTAAAAAATTTCAAAAAGAAATCACTGAAAAACGTATCACAAGACACCAACAGGAGCATGCATATTTGCATCCCAAAATCTTCTAGGTATATATATATATATAAACTTCTACGCATTTTCTTTTATTTATCAGAAAGCACAAAAACAAAATCCTAAAATTCCAACATCGAACATTTTTCTTCTAAAAAAAAAAAATTAGAAGCGCTGCACGCTTTATAATTTTATGAACGAAAAGCTTTACACAAAATGCTTTTTTTAAGGAAGCTAACTTAAGTTATAATGAAAAATTCTAGTTATAAAACTTTACCTTACTCCGTTAGGAAGGGGAAAAAACAAAAAAATATCCTCTTCATTATCGAAAAAAAATCCTGTAGCCATAAATAGGAAATTATTTAATAGCCCGGAACGTTAGAGTATATTTCCCGCCTCTAGAAAGTTGTAAATACTTTTATCATGCAAATATAGCCGTATTTTTAGAGTATAAAAGTACATTATCTTCAACTAATAATAAAAAGTTATTCTTTGGCCTCAACTTTAAGCCCTCCTATAAAAATAAGAAAGCGTGTCCTTTAAAAAAGAAGTGAAGTGAAATTGTACATGCTACAGTAAAATTTAGCGCTTTAGCTAGATATACCCCGCAGATCATTAAAATAGATTACAGAAATTATGAACGATAACCCCACTCAATGTTTCAAAGGATTTTATGTTTGTGTAAAGAGTACTAAAAACAAATAATTTGCGGATTTTAATGATATTAATCGTTTTATTTTAACGTCTAACTTCTGAAGTTTTGTCATACTCTGTTGGTTAGGATTTTATCACAGCTTTATTTAATAAGTTTGAAAGTGTTATTCTTTCAGTATAAGTTTCTAATCGCTTAAGGTATTGTGAGTGTTACCAGCAAAAAAATATAATGATTTTTTTAGGTTTTCAAGCTTACAAATTTTATACAAAATTATAAAAAATAAGATATATATTTTTTCAATTTTTGAAGGTAACTCAAAAAAATATAATTTTTTTTAATAGACTATATATATATATATATATATATATATATATATATATATATATATAT
>JAPDSC010163890.1:66114-106966 GCA_026290005.1 Latrodectus geometricus
TCGACCGTAAAATCTCATCTGATATTTTAAGCCAAGTAACAATGCTTCAAAACTTTCAGTTGGAAGTAATAAGCTTTCTTTCTGAAGTTTATGTAGTGAACTTGTTTCCTTAACGAAGCGCATATTTTGAAAATTACACGCCGTATCCACTAGCCAGACTGAGACAAACTTAATAAAAATACTAAATGAAAGAAAAACTTTCTATGCTTTTTACCAGTTCTTTGAACAACTAGCGAATTTATGGGCCAAAATCTCCCTCCGAAACCATCATAAAATCGAGGCGTTAACAGGATTGTAAAAATCTCACGATGGTCTTTCTTTTTCACCAAGATACTCTGGTTAAGAAATATTAAAAGAAAATATGATTTGTTCCTGGGACAGTTTTGTAAAAATGTAGAAGATTCCTGAAGAAAACTTCACCGTATGACAAACACATAGTTATTGAAGCAAAAACCAATATTGATCATGAACAAAGACAACGATAGACTTCTAGCAAATAGGTGGCAAGCAAATTTGCAGCCATTATTGTCGCCAGCGGTTTCTCATCATCCCTACGCTTGGCTGACTTTTTTTGGCGGTTGATAACACATGAGCGAAAAAGTTGGTTTTATGGAAGAATGAACTAATGTGTTTCTAGTTTTCTTTTTGAAGAAGAAATGACAATCTTTCGAATTCCCGATTTACAAGTATCAAAATAATATTAATTAATCTATAAGGAATTTTTTATGCTTTCCAAGTTTAACATAATTATTAATTAATTATGAAAGTGATAAAATCTGTTGCGATACACTAAACTATTAATATTATTAAGAGACTTAAAAAATCTATTGCAAAACAACAAACTATTGCTTAATCTTACAATGTAGCATTAAATTTTTTCATTTAATTTTTTTCTCATATAAACTCTAAAAATATTATGAATTTTTAAAATTTTAAAATAAAAGTTACACAATTAATAATTAAGGAAATTTATAATATTAATATTTTAAATATTACAAATATTTTGAGCTAAAATTAAATTTCAGTGTTTATATTCCCTCAATCTAATCTAAAATCAAATCTGTGATGTATATTCGTAATAAAAATAAAAGTATTTGAAGCTAGCAAATAGGTTTAGTTAACTATATGATCAACTATTTATTAATTATTTTAATTACTGATGAAAAGTTTTAATCATTTATATAAATAATGATGTCTGACTAAAATAAGCAATTATTTAGCTAATAATGAATCTATTCTCATCAAAAATTTTAAATTAAAAAATTGTTGAATTTTTAACGGAATAATTTGAAACGTACGAAAAACGTACAAGTTAAGGAAAAGTTTGCTATGATTTGAATTTTTTTAATTTTTAACGTATTTTGTGGGTTGTTATTTAAAATCTTCTTCTTTTTTTTATGCAACAAGAATTTTCAAATATACGATGCTTATAATTATTATATTATATGATATATTATTTCGTATTCTTAAACATTTTTTTCAAAAATAGGTTTTTCTTGTTTAAGAGAATTATTTGTTATAGAAAGTCATTTTTTTAATACAATCATAAACATAATTTTATATTTATGGACATGGACATTTTTCATTGAAATCATTAAGATTAATGCAATTTTTTATGCACAGTTGTTAAAGCCCTTTTGCAAATGATAAAGATATACAGCATTCCTTTTTTAAATGTACATTGAATTTTTTATTTTAAATAAATCTTAGGAAAAAAAGATAAAGGTGCACATATTCAGTGCAGAAATTTTATCCTACAGTTTTTTTTATAAGTAACCCAGTAACATTAAGTAACTGTTGTCTAAACCAATCAAAATTGTGACGAAAATTATTTTGTAAAATAAATTGTCTTTATGTATTAGTCATTTTGAAAATTTACATTATGTCATAATATTTGATAAAATTTCTTCACCAATGAGAGAAAATATGGAAAATAAAACAGAAAATATTCATTCCTAAAAATAAAAAAATATGAAAATAAAAGCAATTTGATGTAATATATTCATCAGATTGTTAGAGATCAAAAGCACTTAAAAATAATTATTTATTTATTAATTCTTATATTTATATATACAATTCAGATTATTTAGAAACATTTTTTATAAAAAATATTTCATTGCAAATCTAGAGTTCAGTATAGCTGTGTAGAAGAAAATGTGTGCTTTACATTTAGGTGAAAAACTTAGCAAAAAAAAATGTCCGAGTTTAAAAATCTCATAAGATAAAGAATTGAAATTGTTTAACATCATTTCTTTTCTCTTCATTTTTTAAGAAACATGAAGAAAGTCTAAATATATTGAATGGAATTTCTTTTTCTTTCATTTTTTTCATCCCCTCCTTCTTCCGCCCTCTCTCCTTTTGGTGATTGAAAAGAAAATTTCGGGAAATGAGCTAAGGAAATTAAACATTTTAGAAATCGAATGTTTTCTCAGGTTATTTGATTACTTTATTCGAAAGAAGTTTCAAATATTTTTTTCCTCTGGATGTTAATAAAGCGGAGAGAGTTCCAAAAGTTAAATTACTGCAAGGAATTTTTTTCTTATTATAAATTTTTTCTCTCTCCTCATTTTATTAATCTTATTTGACTGAAATTTTCATTACAGTAAATAACTCTAAATATATATTTCACACATACAAATGCATCATAATACTTTTAAGGATAATATATAATGCAAAAAATAGTAATTCGTTGATATTTCAACTTCTTATTACTGTATATATATATATATATATATATATATATATATATATATATATATATATATATATATATATATATATTATGCGTAAAAAAAACAATTATCTTTTAACCTTATAAGAAATCATTTATTATTAATTTCTGATTTTTAAATTTCTATTTCATCAAAAGAGAGTTTGTTATCTTTTTTATTTGCTGATAATTTGTTGGTACATTTGGAAGTTAATTTGAAATACTTCATCTATCTGCTTACTGTGGCATAGACGTAAATTCCAATGACTCAGTGGCCTTATACTTCTTCCCTTTAAGATCAGCAAAGTGATGCATCCTTTGCCGTGGACAGTGATTGGAAGGGTGATCACATTCTCCTCCACTGGCTGTAGCTCCGTGGGTTTCCGACCTGTCCACTCTAATCTGTGACGTCAAAAGTCCTTCCACTGATGTGGTGTGGATGGAGAGGGTGATGCCAGATCAGGTGTGACACCGTCACCTTACAGTGGTCGAAAATGACGAGGTGCTTGATGACCAATGAGTGATAATGATCCAAACCCGTTAACCCTAAAGTATATTCTGAGGCTTGCTCCACCACTATGAATGAATGTGGCATTGAGATAAAACAAAGTTCATAAGAGAAAAGGACTCCGTTGAACAATGTTGAACCACTTTTGAACAATGGCAGATGGATGATGCCTTTCCGTCTTCTGCATATGTATTTATCGAGGTAGGTGCTTGAAAACTTTCAGACTTCTTTTCAACTTAAGAATGCATCCCATTAGCTCAACTGTCATGATGTATTTTTGGAAGTTTTCCGGATGTGCTCCATGGACTGGTTTTCCATGAAAATTCCTCCTGAACACAATTTACTAAGTGCCTATTGAAATACTATTATATTTATAAATAGATTATGAACTAAGCAATATTGCGAGAAGTACTTTATTTCTATCGTATTTGATATGCATGAACGAAAATTAATAAATAGTATGCAAAAGTACTGCTTTCTGGAAGTATGTTTAATTTAGATAAACTGTGCCTTTATTAAAACACTTAATTTTAATTCTAATTAGCTTGAATGGGCAAATAATTGTTTTCCAAGGAAATTACATTTTAAATTACATTTAAAACAAATTAATACTTGTTTCATTTATTATTTCTATTCTAGTCTTTAATACAGTAAAAAAAACATGAAAACAAAACAGCAAGAAACATTAATTCTAAATAATTATATTAAGTGTGTGCATCCATATACATAAACAAACTAAAGAAAAAAGCTTCCTTTTTTGGAATTACAAAATACGTTTTGTGCTTCCGAAAGGGTTAATGACATATTCTCAGAAACTGGAAGCTGGGGAATATAAATTTTTCATTCTTCCAAATAAGCTACACAGTTTGAGGCATACACACCGAGGAAAATTATTGTTTTTTAACGGTCAAAGGTGGGTGGAAGAACTACTGAATGTCACAGCCTATATGTATGGGGTTGACGAACTTAGTCATGAGGACGTGATCAGGCATTAGGCGCACGTCCTTATTGTTTTGGTTGAGCACCGAACTTTTGATCTCACTTCATTCAGCGTGATGCCATTTTTCAATTTTACGGTTGATCCTCTGGAAAAAATACTGGTTGTATTTGCGTGCTTAAAATTTCGCTTTCTTTTATTTTGAAAAATAATTATAACAGATTGCACAGAATTCGATAGATCTTCACCTCAAATTTCAACAATGGTGACTAACAGTTCAGAGAATTTTTTTTATGAATGTCACACAGATACACAATTTCAATTACATTTTCATACAAAATATCAACCTTTTTTGGATATTATACTATACATATATAAATTATGAATGATAATTACTGTTTTTAGCAAATTTTATCTACAATTCCCAGACAATTCGCTCGAATAAAAATATAATTTTTAATTATAAAAATATTAATAGTTTTTCTTCGTAACAAAAAAATGAAATTTAAATCCACAATTTTGTTTTGTTACCGCATTTATGTAAGAAATTGGAGAGTGAATGTGATGTACATAAATTTATGGTTTTGAATTTTTAACACGTAGGAGATTGTTAGTAAGTTTTTATTACTAAGGAGATATATTTATTTTACCAGTAATATACTATTTGTTCAAGAATATTTATTCAAGAATATAAATGTGCTAACGGCATAGTTTCAAACTGCAGCTACAAACTTTATTTATTTTAGAATACGTAGTGTTAAATCGCAGTTTATTTTCATAACATAACATTATTTATTAGTTAAAAACTATCCAACTTTAAGTAAGACGTTTATACTAGTTTATTTTTAAAATATGCATATTTAATAATATATGACTGATTCATTTCCAATTATTTCTTTTGCGTTAAAATTTGAACAAAAAATGTTGCAAACACTTTTCGAACTTTTGACACATGATTACGTATTTTAGTAAAAAATTCTTTTAAAATGAATGTCTTGAATTATCATGGAATAAGGTAAAAGATATTTTTTTGTTAAGATATCCAAAATTAAAATTCGTATTCTTATTATAATGAATTATAAAAATGTATCACTGACAAAGAAATTTTAATTTCTAATCTAATTACATGTTTTAGTTCTGTTACCAAATGTTTTTTTAAAAATTTAAACACCAAAAAAGAAAATAAAAGGTTTTTAAACTATAAACCTTTGAATTCAATTTTTTGAGTCACATGTAACTTGAAAAATTCTAATTTCAAGGACTTATTCCATTTTTAATAATAGTAAGCAAAATATTAACTATTTTATAAGCAAAATAATAGTAAGCTATATATTAACTATTCTATTATTTTTGTTACTAATCCTGGACTATCTATCTTTGCTAGGCTCTATCTCCATAAATCCAAAAATATACAAAAAATATAATATTAATAGAAGATTATGAAGGACCTCGTTCTTTTTTTTTTAATACCAACAAACTAAACTATTAGCTGATGTCATTTTATCAGCTCCACACCAGTGGCACTCAAGGAAAATGTTCCATTCCTACTGGAGAGTGAATGATCTGACTGACCACTCATGAAAAACGAGAAAGCCGTTGATGTTTTCTAGTGACGAAATGACTGGAGTGAGTTTTTTCCAAAGTACCAAAGGTGATTAAGAGGAATCCTTCCTAGTGGCTTTAATTCTATCCTCCTAAGGGGGCATATCTTGCTATAAGTGAGAACCACACTAGGACACAATCCTTCTGAGCAGTAGTCCTGGACAAGTAGTCGGCTCGCTCATTTCTATCAACCCTAACATGATCCATTGAAAATGATTATAGCGACCAGAAGAAAACCGGAAAAGATTATCTAAAATATCCTGACCAGTCTTGTTCTCTATCGCCTTCAATTAGATAGGCGTTGTACTGATGCACGACTGCCAGTCAAAATCCCCAGCATTATACTATCTAACTAACTCAACCATTAAAGGTAATTTTCATAAAAGCATTCATCTATTAAATATTTATATACCTAAATTCCTAAAAAATATACCATAAGGTTCATAGATTTAAAACCCCAAAATTATATTGAATGAACATCTAAACTTTTTATCTGCACTTCACACCACCTCACCAATGGAGATGCATTGAGTTATATATCTATCATTCCACTTGTTCATTGAAGAAAATAGTAATTCCTAAAAGAAATCACTATTTGCTGTTACGCAAATATTGCTTTGCTTAAAAAACAAGTATAGGGGATTAAGTGCAAATATAGTGATGTTTTCTCTACAGTGTAAACATATGTATATTGTTTGAAATGTTGTAAAAAATAATAATATAATTTTTGTTCATTTATTTAAAAATTATAACTATTGAAATACAAAGAAAAGGTTTTTGAACTCAATGGCTGAAAACAAAGTGAAACTGAGATTAAAATTTAAAATTAATTTCTTCTGAAAACTGTCTTTTATATTTTTTTTCTCAGAATTAATTTTAACAAAAGCATCATAAATAATTTTTCAAAGAAAAAGTTTTCCCTCATTCTAAATTAATTTAAGATGTTTCTTGATCTTTAATTGAAGCAATCTTTTCCAATTATCATCTTGGTTTACATGTAATTAATATCTTCTAGATTCCATCATTTAGTTGGTCATTACCTGATCAATATAGACTTCTCGATTATAACAAAGTACCGGTAATGGTCACTGCCTCAAAACCTTAATGGATGTCCCACATAATTTGCATGGCAGCAACATTTTTTTTTAATTATCATAAAGAGAGTGAAATTACTCTCATTTCTTTGTCGTTTTTTGCTTTGGGTTTATTATATATTTCCTTCATCCAACATCATTTTACTCTTCATTTTTTAACAGCAGTCAATT
This sequence comes from Latrodectus geometricus, assembly GCA_026290005.1. Taxonomy (NCBI): domain Eukaryota; kingdom Metazoa; phylum Arthropoda; class Arachnida; order Araneae; family Theridiidae; genus Latrodectus; species Latrodectus geometricus. Next base: position 73,137 of record JAPDSC010163890.1, read on the forward strand.
ATTCAGGGCCTTTCCTTAGTCAATTTCCAATTATTTTGCCTATCAAAACAAAACTAAGAATGTTTTTTGTTTTGTTTTTTTTCCAACCATTTATTTACTTAATCATAAAATGGAAGAAATGAAGAGAAAAAAATTAAAACGGAAAATTACACACAAAAGAATGGCGGAAGATAATTATAATCCTTTATTTTTGGGTTTTTATTTTAATTTTTTTGCGGTCGTAAAAACAATTACCTTATCTATATTTCCCCTTTTTAGCTAATTGAAAAGATTTTGTAAGATAATAGAGTTATTACTCGTGTTCGCATGTAAACGAGAATTGCTGCATTTAAAACGGTATTTATTTACTTGGACCATTTAAAATTACGCATAATTTATTTTCTTTAATATACCCTTTTTGGGAAAGGTTAAATGTGTTACTTTATATACAACAACATTTATTTTTTAAGAGTTTAAATAGTATTTTGAATTTTATCATGCGAAAAATTCAGAGGAACAATTTTATCTACATGGTTATTTAATTTTAAATTAAAATTGCATAGTAAGTTCTTGCTTCTAATATATTTAAATTATCTAATGTTGCGGAAATGCATTGCTTAAGTAGGACGATGGATATCCTTTTTTTGTTGCTTGGCACATAAAAAAGTAGCTAAATACGTTGGAAAATTATATAAAGTCTAAGATTTATCTTTTATAAAGCAATAATGTACACTGAATTTATTTCAATAAAGTTTAATAAAATCAAAACAGAAAATGTTGTTAATGTAAGAAAATGAATAGGGAAATATTCATAAAATTGCAATGAGGTGTATAGTACTAAGAAACAAATACTATCTCCCTTTATATAACAGACATCATTTCTTATATACTTCATGCAGAAGATGATATTAATCCTTCAGAAAACCATTTTGCACCTAAAATGTCTTCAGTAAATGTTTGCGAGATATTCCAGAATACCTTCCTTCCTTTGAGACACATTAGTCCAGGGTGGGCCATGGCCCCTTCCGCAGAGCAGTTTTCCAATCCCTCCTCCGCTTCGATGGATTCTTCCAATTCTTTATTAAAATTCTTCAGCTCTATTTTGAGGCTGTCGATCCATTGGATTCTTAGTCTTTCTTTTTTTCTTGGGGGGGGGGGGGCTCCAGTTGGTTTAGCGTCGAAGATCTTTTTTGGTGGCTAGACCATCCCCCATCCTTATCAAGTGTCCTGCCCATTTCAATCTGTGGATTGAAAATTTTACTATGTCTGGCTCTTAATATAGTTTATAAAGTTATGAATTTGTAGTTAAAAGTTCTACTCCATGTATAATTACATTTTATGCCTCCCAAAATATTTTGCAGTATCTTCCCTTCAAAAACTACTAGGATTTCTCTATCTACGCAAAAATATTTAAATGGAAATTTTTTCATCTTCGCTTAGTGTTAGAATCCTAGAATTTGTTCCTCACATCTTGGCTTCAAAAAATCAAAGAGCATCCATTTGTAAGCCTTTACCTTTCAATTTTATTAAAATGTTTGTTCACTGGGAAATTTTATGGTTTGATAACAGTATAGCGGGGGGTTGTTATCGAGACGTCATTAAATTTTCTTGGCAAGAAAATTACACGTTGAATTTATCTTCCATCTTTAAAAGCGACAGGTGTCATTGACTTTTCATCTTCATTTTTCAAGGAATGAGTTATTACTGGATGCATGTTATATATAAATACCCACATGAGGAGCAACTTTGCCTTAATACATTGACTTGTAAATTAAATTTTCAATGGATTAAAATAATTTAGTGATACTTTTTAATAATAAAAATAAAAATATAGTTTATTTTTCAGCGGCAATTTTAAGCAAGGAAATTTTTTAATGCTTAAGATGATAACTAAGCTCTATAACAATTTAATGCCAATTACATTTTTATTTTTAAATTAATATTGAATTTCATGGTAAAAATTAAAATCGTTACAAAAACGTGTGAAAATATATGTTTATTTGTTACCCTTTTTATATTTTGGTTCATTAAAAAGCTAAGAATTTAATTTAATTTTCAAAAATAAAAGAACAAGATTAAGAAATCAAATTTTTTCCAATCAAATTTATAGTTAAAAGAATTTCACATTTATAAAATTAGTACTATGTGTGTTTGTAAACACTTAATTTAAAAACTAGCATTTTAAAATTTATAATTTTGTATTTATTTGTGAATTTAATTAAAATAAAAAATTTAGTCACAGACAGTAAAGAATCAGAAAATCTTTATGAGGAAAACTATTTATACTTTTCACAATTCTTTATACTAAGCACCATAACTTTCTGGAATAAAATAAGTAGAAAGGAATGATATGAATTTAAAATAACACCTTCAAGCTCATTCTTGTGGAGTTGTTGAAGTTTAAGTGGCGTGGCTCTGCGCCTTTTCTTTCTCCACTCAACTTTTGGGCTGCGGTGTTTTCACATTATCACTCTTGCAAGCATAAAAAGGCACAACTCAAACTCATGCGTTGACAAGCTGAAAATCCATCGAACCACAATATTGTTGCCACAAAAGAGAACCTCGTGCAGAAAAATTGGAAAAAATAACAAAAATAATAACACACAGCTCTCAGCTGAAAGCCGGCAAAGCGCCAAGTGGCTGTAGCTTTTCAATAATCTAGTCTTTGCCGCTTTTAAACGCTTCGCTTAGTGCTTATACTCTTAGGAGTTGCTTTCACTACAATACATCGACTGTAAATTTTGTTCTATTTCTTGCTTAATAGACTGGATACTATCATCGAATCTTTCGATGCCACACACATGAAATATTTTACTAATAGATAAAAATCGTTAGCAAAAATTAGAGTACGATGTGGATGCTAAATGAGCCGTGGCTCTGTGACATTAATTCTTCTCTTTAATTTGTGTTCAGTTGCTTACGGTATTAATTAAAAATTATTATCGGAAACATTATAAGAATGTATATTAATTAAATTTATGGAAAAATCACCGAAACGAAATTGATTATAGTTGTTACACAAGTAGTTTTTATGATAAATGCTCCCAATCTTTTCCTTCAATATAACATCAAGAGTCATTACTTTTATACGATGTGATTAATTTTGATTTAAATTATTTTTTAAAATATAAATCATAAATATTTATAAAATAATGATACCATGTCCTTGTTAAAATGTTAAATGGTTCAATTTTATAAGAACAAAAATGGAGTTTCATCTACTAAAAATTTTATTTATTTTCAACTTTATAAATATATTTTCGTAGTTTAATTCTATGACGAATTTTCCTTCCTCTATATTGAGTTCCCCATATTTAATGAGTTAGGTAAGCAGAAATTGTCAGAAATATATTTAAATAATCTAATTTAACAATCGTAACAATTATTAACTATTCAACCATTAAAATTAAATATTATGTAACTAAAAGAGTAATAATAACTTACTGCTTTGAATTTAAAATTGTATTATACTAATATATTTATCAACAAATGATTTTTTTGCATATTTATAACTAAACATTTCCTCTTTAAAATTTTTAATTTTTATTTAAGTTTAAAAATTTAACATTTTATACTTCAAATTAAAAAAAACTGTCACTATTTTATCTTCTGAGAGAGATTATAACTGCTTTCACTTCACGACCATTTCACTTAATTACCAACCTCCCTAACGATAATTAACATTGACTTTATACTACATAGAATACACATAGAGAGCTTTAGACTGAAGAAAAGTTAGAGGTTGTCTCTCATCATATCCTTTGAGAAGTTAACTGTGACTGTACAGAAATAAATTCTCAGACACCTGGTCTATATCTTTCTATATATATCTCCAAGTTCCCATTTTCAGAAATAAGTTGGAAAAAAAAAAAAAAAAACACGTGCGAAAGTGTCTTCGGTGCATTTCTTTTCTCTATCAGCATTTCTTTCTGCTTTATCACGTAACCCATGTGGGGTAAAAATGAAAAGGATCGGTAGTCTATTCCAGTGATAATAGAACGAAAAAGAAGTATATATAAAAAGTGAGAGAGTGTAAAAGAGGAGGGAAAAAAAAAACGAAAGTGTCACCAGAACCACCCTAGGGAAAGAACGCTGAAGGATAGGTCACTATTCTTCCTTCCTTCTTACTTTTTTAAGTGCCCACGTTTGACGGCCTGTTGATCGCGAGATAGTCTTTTAAATTTTTCTTTAAAATGTTCTAAAGTATAAAAACGAAAAGTTATAAAAGTGATAATCGTTCAACGGAACTTTTATACAAAGTCTTTGACATCTAGTGATCTCAAAGTGGAAATAGCTCCATACTTCTTAAATTGAAATAATAAATAAAATATATATTAGAAATTTTAAAATGCAGCAAATATTTTTTCAACTATCATTCAAGAATATATGCTTCTAATTGTGCAAAAATAAGTATTTTATTTTGAAAAAACCTTGTAATATTTTTTAGACTCATGGTCTGATACCTAATGTGATCTTTTTCTTAGTGTTTTTCATCAATTTCCATATATTAGGAAAGAACAGTCATTAGAAGCTTGGTCGAGACGGTATGTTGGTGTATGGAGCTCCAGAACAGAAGTTCCTGTAGGATAAGTGTCCGATTTTCTAAACTGAGCAAATGGATTAATAATGCTTATCTGTGGATCATACCAGGGTGGATGTGAATGTAAGTCCATTTTAGTAAAATGGCCATCATATAGGTCTGTTAAAAAGAGTTGAGCTTTAGTTCGAGTGAGGAAGGGTTTGATGGTATAAAAGGGTTAGAAGCTTGGACTACTTATATGTGCAAGTCTTAGTTCGTGTGATAGATAGGTAACGGATTAGATACCTGTGACCAAGGTGAAGATCCGTCATGTTCAATATAGCGACCATAGCATGTAAACTGAGAGGAAATCGCAAAGTCCCTCTGATATTATGCCGAGGGGCAAATGATGCTAGCAAATGTGTCAGGCTCTCCATGCCATAGTTGTAGGAAAAGGTTATTTAGAGTGATAGGTCCCAAGTTGGATCCCAGCCACTGATAGGAGATGGATGTTGTGTTTCTACCTTCTGCAAACATGCTTTATTATAGGGATTTGTGAATTTTAAAGATTTTCTCCTTTACAACACTTTAATATTGCCAACTATCCATGAATCTATCTATGAGTTGGAAGTTAGAAAGTATGTCTTCCAATAGCTTTAGGTTCTTAAAGAGTCAACATTGTGGTATCAAACAAACATTTCCTTTGGTATCAATTTATCTTTTATTGATTTTATGTTTATCAGCTCGTGTAATAAACATGTCTGTTGCGTTTCTGAATTTTGCACCATCGTGGGCCTTTTATCATGTAATCTGTATCTCATAATCTCTCACTTTGCATTCGAAATCAATACATCGAAGCTTCGAATCAATAAATTCAAAGTACCCTATAATCTCAGGTAACACGCATACCAACACGCATTTCTATGTGATTACAAAATTTTTAAGTATAAGCATATTTCTTTTGAAAATTTCTAAATCCTTATCGGGACCACTACATATATAACTATGATTCTTATATGCATTATTACATCAGCGTATGCTTCCTGAAAAGTATAAATATTAAAATAAATTTTTAAATTATATATATATATATATATATATATATATATATATATATATATATAATGTGTTTCAGATTATAATAAATCCACGTATTTAAACCTACAATTAGCTAGTCAGGAAAATATATAATGCAGAAAATTTAATATAAAAAATATTACATTCGTTTTTATTTATTTTAGTGTCTTGGAACATATTATTCAATTATTTTTAAAAATATATTTGCTTCTTATTTTAGATAATTCTTTTAAATAACACAGCTTGGTATCAATGTGATTGTATATCAGTAGTTTATTTCCGTTTTTTTATTTAAACAAAGCTATTTTAGTTTATTATTTTATAATCAAATGAATCTAATATAATCAAAGATTATTTAACATTTTATGGTTCTAAAATATCATTTTATTTGTATTTTTCAATTGATCAAATATACTGAGAAAAAAGTAAATTACAGAGAAAAGAAAACCATGTGAAAATAACGAAATCGATTCATATTTTTTTTTATAGATGATGTGATAGTATAATCTAAGTTGTGACTGGTATTGATAAATCTAAACAACTATTGATATACAATTTATTTATTTAGTATTATTATATATTAAAACTTGGTATAGAAATATTATTTCACGAAACACTTCATTCATATGCATAAAATAATTTATTTGTATGAAGTAAAAAAGCATAAAGAATGCGTCACTGATTTAGAAATCTTTTTGCGCCATTTACTACAATTTGTTGCTGATTATTTTGCTCAAGTATGGAATTACTATCAACTTTCTGAGAAAGCGAATATTTTTACTTCATGTCGTTTAGTTTTCATATCCAGTTCATATACAGCACATCTATTTCACCAGCTGTCGCTGTGCACATGAAATCCATCTGCTTCTCCAGTGGACACAATACAGCTGTGTAAATCTGATGTACAGGATGCCTTTTACAAACAGATGAATCACAGTTCTTGCGGATATCGCATTAGTTTAAACTAAGAACAATCTCCTGAATTTCTTCGTGTCTGGTAATAGAAAACGAAATTTTGAATTGAATGAATGGCAACGCCTAGGTCATCAATCTCCATCGATCATCGCAGACGATTTTCATTCGTTATGAGCCTCCAAATCTATTTTTCCATTCGAAATTCTTTTAATGCAATATTCAAAAGGGTTTTTCTCCAATCTTTTTTTCAGTTTAAAATTTCTATTTTATATAGTGCGATAGTTTCCACCGTTGATAATATAAAAATATAAATAAGATTCTTTGCTGATGAAAAATGTTTCTGAATTATACATTCTTTCAAACCAGATTCAAAATGTTTTCAAATTTTTACAGTTATTTCTATCACCATAGAGTAATATCACCAAAAGTAATATTTTTAACAGATTATTATAGAAAATAATATACTTTATACTTTCTTAAATTTATAAGAAAAATAAAGTACATTTTTAATTGGAAGTAACCCACTGTATTATGTATTTTAAATGTACTAAAATTAAGCGTTTGCTTCTGTTAATACATGTATAAACGTAATACACATAAAACGAATTTATATCGTTCTTAAAATAATGTAGCACAAAAAACATTTTTGGTGTTGTCAGCAAACTAACAACTAAATATTGTATCCTTTTAGAGAACTAATAGAAATATTACTATTCTAATTATACAGACAAGATATTATTATCCTTTAAGACAGCTTTACATTTTATTTTTGTAACACAGATTTAGTTGTTAAAAGAACAGAAAACTCGAAAATCCTCAAGCATACACCTCATCATTTAGACATGGAAAAACAGAAACATGACACCCACCTATCATTGTCCATGAAGACTTTTGACCAAAAGCATAAGACCTATTCCGCATAAAGAAGAGTCATTCAATTTGATACAGCTTACTGGTAAGCCTGACATCGATGACAACATGTTAATTATTTTATCGATAGAGCGCAAGTATTAAGGATTTTATCATTTATCCGGTATTGTTGTTTTCCGTGAGATCTTTTCACAAAGAGTAAGATGCATTCCCATGTGTCATGAACGGAAACCTGGAATACTCTCGTGGACTCACCCAACTAATATGCAGAACTAATATGTGGAAAACAACTAATACCCAACTAATATGTGGAAAACAGATTCGTAATACTCCGATGTCAGCGAATGGTAGGAATCGAACATGGGATCTTCCGTTCTAAGTAACACGGTTCCACAATTTAGGAAATTCATTTACACCTACTTCATTATGATTGTGTAAGAAATTGGATTTTACGGACCTTATCGTTGTTTTTATTAAGTCAAGGGTTTTCTGTTGGAATGCTTTACAAACGTTTAATTAAAGAACGAATGTTGTTGTTGCTGTCGTGGAGCATCCGGGCAGGTAATATGGGGCGAGCTGCTCCACTTTTCCAACTGAACAGTATTTGGTGTAGAGTCTATCTTCCTCAGTACACACATGCTATAGGTACTCGTTTATAGGGTAAGCAACCATTCACACACAAAGAAAGGACAAAGACAAGAAATAAAGAACAAGAAAGTTCATCCATGCCCGAGCCAGGATTTGAACCCAGGTTCTCCCCATCCGTAGTCAGGTACGTTAATCAACAGACAGAAAGGACGAATTATTAAGTATTATTAAATTAATCTACATAAACACAGTTTACAGTTCTACACCTCAACAGTTCCACTTTTGTGTAAAATGCTTTAAATTCTATAAATAAAACATCTAGGTAGCATTACATAAAAGAAAACCTAAACAATATTATAAAAAACTCGTTTCGTAATTTTTTCCGATAACAATTAGTTTTTCGTAAAAATTTGGATACCATCCTCCGGTACTATCTCAAAACTTTTCTGATTTTCCATATGTGAACTGGAAAAAGAATTGCGAAAGAGAAATTATGTAAGGATGGTTTCCCCAACATCCGTTTAATTGAAGAAACGGTTCTTCAAACTAATGCTGGAACCATTGCAGAGAGTTCTCGGGACCATGATAAACGGCGTGAAAGGGTTAAATGAATTCTGTGTCTAAAGGCTTTACTATTAATTGATGGCGAAAGCTTCCTATCGATTGCTAACATCCTCTCCACAATCTGCCTGTTTGTCGCCAAGAAGGAAATCTTCGAAGTGGATTTTTAAGGAATGTTTCCACTTTCCGTTAAGGAGTCTGAATAGAATAGATTTAATTATGGTAAATTGAGACTTTTTGGTAAAAGGTTTGGCTTGCGGTTATGCGTGGCTGGAGAATTTTCTGTACTCTTTTGGCTTAATTTGAATAAATTCGGAGATAGTCGGATTTCAGAGAATTCCAGCTCTGTTTATTTGGAGGAGTTGTACTTTATACACAGTTTTAATAATTAGCGAATGTTTCTGAATACACAGAATCCAAATATGTTTGATTTTGAATAATTAGAATTACTCTATTAAGCACTCTAATGGAAATTAGGAGATAAATTTAAATTATATGTTAACAGAAAGTGGAGTTTGTAATAGATTTTGCTATAAATTTACTTTGATAAAATAATAGTTTCTAATTTTGATTCCGAATTCACAGAAAGTATGTTTGTGAGTGTCATTTTATTGTTTAAAATCATTGGAAAATGTTTTAATAATAAATTACAATGATAATCAAAGCTTTTAAAAAAATTAATAATAATCAAATGTTTTTACTAATGGATAATTAATATTTTTAATTTCTGTTCTATTTTGTCTTTTTAATCACTCACTTTGAAATCTATTATTTACTTCTTCAAAAACTGATAAAGTACAAAGTTAGCAATAAAATTTGAGTTATTGTACTACCCAATTATAAGCAAGCGAAAGTTTTACTAAATTTGAGTTATTGTACTATCTAATTATAAACAAGCGAATGTTACTGAGTTTACTAGCATTAATTTAAAAAGTTAGCATTCGATTTATACATGGTTCTTAATACATCTTCAATACCCTTCTCAAAAAGTTTATGATTTTGCATTCATAAATACTTATTAAATGTTTGATATGAACTTGTATTCTATGAAAAAGACAAGAATATATAACTGGATTACATTTGTTTCTTAGTGAACATAGAATTTCGACAAGATCAATTAATGAATATAAAATAAAATGGAAAAAAGCATGCAGAATGCTCTTGAAGTTAATTATTTAAAAATTTTCTATAATTCACGAAGAAATGTACTTAGCTGAGTGAACATTGATATAAATGTTTGAAATATTGTATTTTGATAGAAATCTCAAAAATAGAAATTTAGAATCCCCAATAGATGGCGCTAGAACATAAAACATGGTTGGATTCCGTTAGAGAATTGTGCGGAAAATGAAGTATAGGGTTAAGGAGAATTAGATACTGTTATTATTGAATACACTAGCATGCTTCCTGTCAGGGACTCTTCGTAATTTACAAGCACAGATCAACCACAAGAATTCCTGTACTTGACCTGTCACTTCCAGCGGTACTATTTCCTTCGATTGTCATGGCGCCCAAGCCCTATTTAACGTGCCCAGGCACTTTCAGCGAATATGACTGATATTTAGTTAAGTCGGGATTCCAACTCCTTACCAATGGTGAGGAAAACTAGGCATCGTTCTCATTTTTGGTTAGTAGAGAGTTCGAAAACATACTTGATTTCATTGTAAAAGGAACTGTTGGTGAAGCGCTATATCGTAATAAAGATTTTACCACTGCTATTCTACACTAGCATTTGAAGAATATATATATTTTTAAAATAAGTGTAATGTAACTATTCAGAAGATAGAGAAGCTGAGTGTTTAAACTAGTCAGAAGTTCTTAACACAAATACCGTTATTGCTATATCTGGTCAGGAGAAGGAACTTTTTGAAGTTCATCATTGTCATCCCATATTAGTAGCATGGAGCTTATCTCGTGAGATTAAAACTCACCTTATAGACGAACCTATTACAATACTCTGGCCATTCTAGTAATTTAATACTTCTATTACTACAATATTGTTCAAAATCCATAGTTAAAAGGAACTATGTATCATTGTTTGCTTATCATATATGCTATGCGTCAACGAAACATATCTTCCATTCCACAACATTACTTACAATTTCCCCTGTCAAACGTTCGTTTTTAAAACAAAATACCTGTGTCCCGGCTTCACATCTTGATAAAAATTAAATATGATTTTATAGATGATCAAAAATTATTAACTTTGAATGATATGTAAAAAATATAAAACTAATTATCTGAGAAGGATTATTTAAGCGAATTACTTAGTCATTTATTTGTTTACATGAAAAAGTGAAAATTGTAGAACTGCTCTAACTTAACTATAATTTGACACCTTTTTCTTCTCAGAAATGACTGTTGGAAAATGTTCAGCGATTGACAGAGTATTTATTACTGAAGACTTGTCAGATTCCGAAAATGTGACTTTAGTTTCGATAGTGATATTGATCTATATTTTTCAGTGGTAGTGGTATATTTTTTTTTTCTTAGTGCATTATTTTTCTTAATTTTTATTGTTACTTTTTTTATATTACGTAACAAAAGCAAATTAACAGTAATTCAATTAAAAATTATTTTTAAAAATAATTGTGTTAACATCTGAAATTTGTTTTCAGACAGCTTAGTTTGTCATAATGAAAATGTGTAGAATAATTGCCTATTTTAATTTCCCAATATGTATAAATTAAAATTTGCCAAAAATGTTAATTTTTGAAGCGATATCAGTTCACAGATTGAGCAGTGAGAGGGTTAAAGTTTTATGCTATATGAGTAGTTGCTGTACATAGTAAAACTGTTATGTTATCGAAAAGTATCTACTATATATAGCCTGGCTGTTTGGACTTTAGGACTTTTATTCATGATGTTGATTTTATATTATTTTCTATATTTAGATGTGTGAGAAATCTAGCATGCGTATACGTTAAATAAACAGAGAAACTTTTCCATCATGTGTGGCCTTCTAGATCACCAAATCTCAATCCATGAGATTATTTGTTGTGATATTGTTTTAAAAAGCATGTTTTATAGCAATCTGTAACTATAAATTTTTTAAAAAATGTGATATGATAATAATCTGTAAACTTAAGTATTTGAATTTGGTGTAACATATCACATAGCTGTAATTTATACTTCAAATTTCTTTTTATTATACCAAATTTTTCAAGGCATCTATTGTTAAAAATATAAAACATTGGAAACAAATTAAATATTATTAACAAATGATTTTAAGGGCATATAGATGTTAAAAAAGCATTTATTATGCTTCTCTCTGTATTAAACATCATTTCTAGAATATTTTCTCTTGTAAGTAAACTTCTCTTTTTACCAACATTTTGTCCCAAATCGCTTTGAAACAAAGGAAAAACTTATAACCAATGTTAGGCGCAATCAAGCTATATGGAGAAAAAAAGAATTTAATCGAACCTGCCAAGAAATCTTCCATTTGAAGTGTCGTGAACTAACAGATTTTCTGAAATCTTTAAACCTTCAAAGAACAGAGAATAGAAGAAATATAGGAAGATCTTCCGTTGGAAATATTTGAACCATTCCTTCTTAAGACCAAAAGAAAGAGTTGTAAAAAAAAGAGAGAAAGAAAAGCCACGAAATTTCTATCATTTGACGAAAACACCTCTATTACGAGGCGCAATAAAACCTACGAAATTGCATTTCGGGTGGTGATTTTTCTAACATATCGGTTCTTTTTCGATAACGTATTTTACCATGGCAAATTGCTGAAAATTCGTCTATAAATTATACACTGCTCCTAAAAAATATAGCCCTGGCAGATTGATGTAAATACACGTTCCCGCAACTTGGCGTCAAGAAATTATTCGCGTGTGAGCACAAAATCTGAATCGGAACTCTGGCGAAAATTTCTATGAATATTTAAATTCAATATGGAAGCTGGAAAACTCGTAGTGGAGATTTCTCAGTCAACGACCGCTTCTTCATCTCGATAGAGGATATAAAAATCCCCTCTAAATATGAAATATGCACATTTTATGCGAGCCCAAAGTCGTTATGAAGCTCTCTGTAGCTGGATGTGTTTGTTTCCAACGGATTTCGCGTGCTGCTGGCGACAAGTTTGGCTCTCTATATCATTAAGATAACTACTGGAAAAGCGGGTGGTTGCTCCGATGCTTATGAATGTGGTAGTCGTCATTATTGTCATTAGATGTTGTTATCTTTTAAATTGCATGCTAACGAAATTAGCTTTTAACTGTTTTCCAAGAAATAATTATATTGTGATACAAAGTATATAAAATATCGCGATAAAGATGTCATCCCATTTAACCCATACTTTCTTTTGGAATATATATATATATATATATATATATATATATATTCACACACATTATTTAAGTGCTAGTTCAAAAACTTGAATGATGTGTGTAAAATAGCACTTAAACATTATTATTCCAAAAGAAAATGCTAGTTTAACACATTATTGCTAATTCCAAATCAATTTTTAAGTATCTTACATGTGTTGAGATACTAGATCAAAAACAATTATTATTAAATACATACAAAAAGGGCGAGCAAATTAGCAGCCAAATTAAAAAGAATCTTATTCATATTTGCATCTAAATTTAAACTTAATTGAGACAGAGAGAGAAAAGAATGGATTTATTTTATATATGCTTTAATTATCATATATATCATTCTTGTTTTTAAGTGCTTAATAAAAAGTGATATTTTTGCTTTAAAACGTAAAAGCAACACTATTTGTTTCGTTAAGAAAGATAAATTAATTTTTTTCAAATGTAAAAAAATGCACCCTTGAGATATTAATATAAAAACGCTTTGATATAAAGTAACTATTTCATATTGAAAAATTAACTCAAGAACATGTTGGAAAGCATTTTATGATATTTAATAAATATTTAATTGCAACAATACATAAATAACTATAATTGTAGCTTCGTTAGACCTTAATTTGGAAAATAAAGGAGCAATACCGTATAGTAATTTAATTATAAAAAAAAAAGAAGAAGAAGTCTCTTAGTCATTTTAACCGAGGAGTATTATGAAATTTTAGTCTGGTAGTAATCTAGAATTTTATGTTCTCAGAAATGAAATATTTGAATCTATAAATTTCAAATGATTAGATTCACAAGCTTTGATACCTAAGATATATATAAATTGTGTGTAATTAAAATAATGTTTCATTTCCCATTCTTATTTATATTTGCTTAATATCGTATCTAACTTACTTTTTAAGGCATCTCTATTGTTAATAAATATATTTAAGCCATAAAATTACATGTTTTGAAGAGCTTAAGCAGACGTAAATTCTAAATGATCTGTGGTTTAAAAATTTGAATCATATTAGTTAAATGTTTTTAATTCAGCTTTAGTTTCAATTTAAATAAGTTTCCTATTTAATATTTTCATTGTCTAAAGTAAATATTGGTTTGTGTATCATGTTCTTTTACAAAAACGTAGGTTATAATTTTCTTTTAAGAATTTTATATATATATATATATATAATTAAATATATAAATATATAAAGAAAAGGAATTCTAATCCATGCAAATTCACGAACTCTTTAAATTTCAAGATTAATTTGTTTGTATACATTTAAGATTTCTCATAAAATTAAAATCTTGAATAATTTTTCTTTAAAATCCAAGCATATAATAATAAATTTCCAAAATATCCAGGACACAAAGTTTGTTTACTGATTTTATTCAACTTTTAAATGATATAATAATTTGTTTGTATATCATTCTTATGCTCAGTAATACACTATACAGTTTTCTAAGCAGAGTACTGTCATGGAAGAAATCTAATGCATAAAAGCTAAAAGGAAATGATCGAATCGGCAAATATTTGAATAAATTGACGTCAAAAATTTGATACTGATTACGTTTAGAAATAATATTCAATATTAATTTGACTATCATACTTTATACATACATGCATACATACATACATACATACATATATATATATATATATATATATATATATATATATATATACAGTGCAATGAAATGAGCAGTTTTCTTTTTATTCATTGTCATTTTTGTAAGAAATCTGCATAAATATTTGCTTCTTTAAACTTACAAATAATCAAATAATTCGATGTTAAAAATTTTATTCTCGATTCTATTTAGTTTATAATTTAAATATATTAGCTTGCTTGTTTATCATAATTATTCACAATAATGAAATAATCAGTTTTTTTTTCCCACGCATTTTCTAATACTGTAATAGAATGCCGTAACTCATAAAAAAGTTCATGTTTCTAAAATAAAATGCAAAAATCTACAAACAAATACTCAAATAATTCAGTATCAAAATTTGATTTTCGATTCCATTTAGTTTTTAATTTATGTATTAATTTCTTTGCTATGCATTTTTACAATAATAAAATGTGCAATTTTCCTTTTAAGAACTATCTACAATTTTGGAAGAAATCGAAAAAATCTGCATAAAAGATTGTTTCCTGAAATGAAAAACTCGCATCTATAAGTACTTAAGTAATTTGAAATTTGATTTATGAGAGATTTCCTTTGATTGTAATATTACTTTGGTCATGATTCTTTACAACAATGAACAATAATTTCATTTTTTGGCACTGTCCACTGCTAATGAGGTATAGTAACCAAAAAACTTGTATTTATAAAATAAAATGTTAGATCTGCTTATTCCTAAATAGTTGGAGACTCGTTAATGTTGTTCTATAATTCTTTTTTTTCCTTTGAATTTAAATTTTTTCAAAAAATTATTAAATGTATCTGCATGTTCTAAATATAGGATTGAAAATTTAGTCCTAAAATCACAGTATCGATAAATTTTATCCCAAATATTGGATTCAAAACGAAATCCTTTAATTGAAAAATCTATCAAATGCATCTATTTTGTTTCGAATACAAGATTCAAAATGAAATCGAAACACCCCAGTTAAGTGTATTGCATTGAAAAGATATATTCAGCTAACGCGACAAAAGATGTGTTAGTGTCCGCTGAATAATAAAGTGTGGAAGTGGCAGTCATCAGTACTTATATAGTTACCCAGAATGAAGGGGGTGCACACTATCAAATAAGCTCTCCCATAACTAACAAACGCACCAGCATCTTTACAATACCAACCTTACAATACGAAGGACTCCCATCCCAACAAAAGCGGAAACCATCCGTTTCGGACGCGTCAGAAGCATTTGATGGACGAGGTCCGTGTCTGATAAGGCTTCCATCTGCCTCTAATGATCCCTTCTCCTGCTCTTCAACATCTCCTTCCACGATTTTATTGACGCCAGAGAGCGTAGATAAGCATCTCCCTCAGGTAGAATGATGCTCTGGAAGAAGTTGATTGTAATGAAGTTCTCGTCCCCAGCTCCCTCGATTTTTGGACATCGTTTGCAGTCGGGGGTTGGGGTAGGGTCTCTTTGCAAATGGGCGTGATCGGTTTGTAATGGGTTTTTATTGCGTTTCGTACGGGAGATAAGGATGGTGAGGATGAGAATGAGATTCGTCGTGCCGTGTTTATAGGAACAGATGCTCGTTTTCGGATGGGATGTATCGAAGAATCGATGCGGTTTTTAATGAATCATTTTTTATCGCTGACGAAGCTGGTCGAAGTAATATTGCCAGCTATTAAGAAGCATCAATGGGATTCGAATGTCTATATTTTTATTTGTGCTATTTTTTAATTCGCAGAGATATGAAAAATATAGTTCTTGTTACTGCCATAAAACACATTAAAATTAAAACAATATATTAATTTAAATTCCATATCATCATGGTATCATTGATACATCCATAATAGATTTGGTAGTTGAATAGTTATAATTATAAAGAAAAATATTTGCAAGAATTTCAAAAATATTTGCAAAAATAGAAGAAACAATTAAGGTTTTATTTTAAGAAATCCGTGCAGCTAAACTATAATTTTCTAACCATGGAAAACTATTTCAAAATGTGGAGTTTTAGTTTGGTAAAACAGCGTGAGTATGCATCTTCTTTTTTGCACTGCCATATCGTTTATGGTAGCAAAATTAGTGAACATGAGAAATAATTCTTTATATTAAAAAATAGCTGGACGATAATATCAATGTGATGAAAATAATGATTTTTTTAGAAAATTGCAGTTTATTTTCCTTTCCAAATATTAAGCACGTCGTTACCGAAATACAAAAATATAGAGTAAATATATCAAGATATGTAAAATGCCATTCAAAATGCACCTCCAAGAAAGGCAGACATATCACAATGAATTTTTATAGGTTAGAATACTTATCATACAAAACTAAAATGATGGAAATCGCAGGCTTTCCGAAGTGTGGACAAAATTAGATTTAGTGTATCCACCATTGTTGTCTTTAGCTGCTGCTACACGCTTCGGTACGGAATCAGTGAGACTTTGGATAGTTTCCTTGAGGTACATACTTATAATGGTGTATATAAGCCCCTGAATGTACCTTAAGGTCACCGGCTTTGGAATACTCACCCATCACCAAAGGATTCGCAATTTTGAACAGTGGTCAGGTGGCAATGTCACATCTGAGCTGGTACCCTACTCTCTACACATACACCAACCAACGGAAGGACTTTGGACAACACAGATTAACGTGGATGCGTCATAAATCCATGTAACTCCAGCAAAACAATGAGGAAAAATGTGGTCATCCTTCCAAACACTGCCCTCTGCAAATGATGCTTCACTTCGCTGATCTTAAGGGGAAAATGCGTCCACATACTGTCAAAGTTGATCTGGTGTGGCTAAGAGTGATGGATCCCAGTCGTGCAAGCATGTACCGCACTAGATTGGGAACAATCCAGAATGCAGTTATAAATCGGAAGAACAGGCAGGCGAAGGAAGCAATGCAATATGACCGATAATGAAAAACTTTTGAACACTCACATGTGGTCGGGCATTATGTTTTTGCAACAAGGCTAATTGTAAAATTAATGTGGAGATAGTTCACACAAAAAATACCACGAAATAACAATTACCATATTTCAAATTGATAATTCTTCTCTCTTTACATTGCGCTTATATATAGAAATATAATGGTCTATGATATGTAATGCAGTACTGATGATTTGCCTATTTTCTCTACACAAACGCATGATATAAATTTAACATGATTTGCATTATTCTTCCAGGCTGTTTCATTTTGAATGGCTAGCAATGTATATTAAATAACAAAAGTTGAATCTGAAGAGATATTAAATTGTACACAAGATCTTAAAAATAATTCCTTACGCAGCTTCTTACATGTAATTGATGTAAATATATAAATGCAAGATTTTACCAAACCACGGGAGGTATTTAAGATAACAATTTCATTTGGGATCAATGTAGAAAGAACTATTATTCATTGTTTTGAAAAATAAATGGAAATTATTTTAATTTTCCTTAAGCTTAAATATTAGCCTTCAATGTTTTATTCCCCTAAATAATATTCGAGACTTAATAGTAATAATTCGTGCATACATAATATTTCCTTACATCATAACAATTTCGATCCATAATAAATACTTTATAAATGTGGGGCGATTCAAATGGGCAAAATTATTTAAAATAACTTTACCCATTTGCCTAACAAAATAAATAATTCAAATTGCGCATAATACCCTTCTTTCAAATAAACATTTAACATTCAAATAACAATGTTAAATACTTCTTTCAATGATATCCATTGTTGTAAAGCTGAGATTGTTATTTGCTTTGATATTTATTACGTTTACTAATAAAATATTTTAATATAATATCAACGTAATTAAAATTATCTTTGTTAGCACACCACAAAGCATTAATTTTTTTATTGAAAAATACGTATCAAACTATACAATCAGATATTAGTTATAAATTTATTATTCTGTTTAAATATACTTTATGTACTTTGAATTGCTAAATTAATCCTCATCTTTTTATAAAAATAACATTATATTTTGAAAATATATACTTCGGATCTCAAATTTTAGAGCAAATTAGGAAGCATTTTAATAAGGGAAGCAATGATAAATAATTTATAAAATAATCAATCTAATATATGTATTTCTAAATTAGTTTGATACAACGTAGGGGTCATTCTAAAAGCCAAAAGTAAGGCATTTGAACATCCATCAATTATATCTTCTCAGTAAAGACGTTTCGCAGATGAAGGCCTGTATTCACATGATTCAAGAAAGAAATTCGGAAAACTCCTAAGTACCTACATTTGGTTATAATAGCCCAGTTGTGCTCTGAGCTGCTCGATATTGAGCTAGGTTTGCTTGCCATTCAGGATAATGCCTCATTTGAAGAAGTCTGGATTGTCACGGAAGTGGCACAGCTATCCAGTACTTAGATGGGAGATCGCATGTTAGTGATAGGGTTGGAATATCCATTCTCCATCTGCAAGTTCAAATTTCTAGCACCCACTGCATACATCAATATCCGTGGGAATGAGAGGGTAGACGCCCTAGATAAAAGTCCTTCTCCATCTGATGCATAACTCACCAACACTGAGTTCTCTCTGTTCGAAACAGAGGAATCCAAGTTATGTGGATTATTCCACCTGCTCATAGTTTTTACCTCTATTTCGAACAGAAAGCAAATTAGGGTTGATGAGGGAAGCATCAGATGGAGAAGGACTAACAGCAACAATGACCAGGTTATATGGATTATTCCACCTGCCCATAGTTTGTACTCTGGTGGTGGTCCTAATGGTTCCACTCCTTTAAGGGTTCTAGAGGTGATCAGACTACATATTATAGGTTGCTAGTGGCCATCTTCGTGGCTTGGATTTGATGTCAAACGTAAGCTTTATCCTGCATGCGTTAAATACAATATTGAAAAGGCTAGCAAACAACATTTTCCTTTGTGTCTGGGATTTACTAGGCAGGATTTCTTTTCGAATCCAGTGCTGCTTCTTGATTTAGTGAAAATTGAGGGGCTCGTTGATCTGATGTAGCAATCCTGCACCAGATACGATCAGAAACAACAAAAACAGTCATTGTAGGAACTATATCTTTGGAGTGATAGACCACAGTTTCGATAATAACACCTAAATAATGGGACTTCAACATCAACTGAGCTGCTTTTTGCCTGCATAAATTTCAAGAAGGATGTTAAATGATTTTCTTAGTTTCCTCCTTTGTGACGCATGAATGCAGTAACTATAGAGGAACCTCAAATATCATACAACAGTTGTTATGACATCCGTTTCACCTCATAACACCATTACTGATATAGATATAGCAGACTCACAATACACATCGGCTGCCAGAATCGAATCCAGAATCTATTCCGGGTCTCACCACTTGACCACGGCTAGTGTCTTCAAAATTGGTTGCAAATGTTATAAGAAATTCTAACCCTACACGTTATAAGACGAGTCGGAAAAAATAATTAAAAATAATAGAAATTGACCAGTCAGAGCTTGTTCTAATTGCAGTTTATTAGCAAAAATATGAAATATTTAAATAAAGTAATCACTAAAATACGTTTTGTATATGCAGAATATTAACTAAGAATAATTTCTTTAATTTATTAAAATATCGGTGTATTTAAATGACCAGGCTTTGGGACTTTTCCAACACGCTTAGCATTTTACGATTGTATCAGTTGTTGTGCTGAAATATTTTATTTCAAAATAAGATAAAAGGCCATGGTATAACACCCTGAATTTCAATACTGATAATGAAAGTAGGAAACTGCAGCTTCATCACAAATGAGTAAGTGAATTATAGACAAATACAAAACAATGAAGTAGAAAAAAGAAGCATGTTATCAATACCTTTAAAATACTAACAAGACTGTTTCATTTTTCTTACAACTAAAATTATTTCTTTTTTTCGTTGAAGAGGAGAAATGGACACTAACATCAAAAGCGTCCATTTTAGCACTTTTTGTAACTCCAGTGCCACGCGATATCGGTGACACCTGATGCCGAACTTCGCGACTCTTTTACGATGTTTCAAAGAAAGGGCGCGACTTATTTTTCTTGTGTCTTAGGTTTCAACCCCATATCCTTTACACATGGGGTTTTCATCACTTTCAGTTCGCCCCTCCGCATCGATCCATTCATTGTGGCTAGGAGGTGTAGGGTGACTCCAGTCTCGTTGAATAAGTGACTTTTCATTTATATGAGTCCTTAACTATAAAGAAAATATCGGATATTCGGTTACATACCTTTATTTGCCGCAGATAAATCAATCGTCTTTTATTTTACTAGACCGCAGAAATGCCCACTCCGTTTATTATCTTTTGTTTCCTGAAGTGGAATAAAGTCACGTGGTAGCTGCTACAGATTAGAGAGAAATTAATGTAATTAATTATATTAATGCGATGGAAGTGTATTCATTAATGTTGTGTAAATTTATTCATAGTGATGGGAAATTTATTCATAGCTTTCTTTATAGTGTGTCACATTCTTTATTCATCAAACTAATTTTAAGTCTTAAATTTAAAGAGAATTAATAAAAATTTTAATGCAATGATTTTCCTTATCACTAAATCTATCAAAATAAACAGTTTTTTGGGAAAATATATAAATTAAATTTGTTTTAACGAGACATAAATAATAATTTATCGGATTAAAGCTCTTTTAAAGTTACATGCATCTTTTTTTCTAGACTTGTAAATGCTTCTATCTAGATTAAAAATTCTTTTTTTAACAATTTCAATTAAAAAAATTATTTTTAATCTCCATATTTCACATTCCATATTTAAGTTATTAAAAATTCAGTTTTACTAATCTTCGTGATTAAATTTTCAATTAACGTATTTACATAACGGTAAATTTTATTAAATTTCCTTGTAAAATAATTACTTTTTAATCAAATTAATTATAAAGCATTCCATATTCTTGTACCTAAAATGTAAAATTGTTTTTATAAGAATGTATTAAAACGCAAATCACTTTAAAAACTTCGATTAAAGTGAAGAGAAATTATTGCATTATTTTAAGTAATTTATATTGTAATTAAATCATTGTGTGAATTTCATTGTAATAAATTTTATATTATTATTTTATTATAACGAGATTCAAGATTTAAACTAAGGCAACACTTAATCGTTGTGTTTATCATTACCTTTCTGCACGTTGCAAAGATTTGCAACTCCTTATCTATTTAATGATGATTGTAAATCTCCCTCTTGAGACACATTCATTATTATAACACATTTGAGAAAGGGAGAATTAATTTCCAACTCCACTTTTAAATGCCGTTGGAAATAATTTTCAGGAAGAGCTAGCAGCTTACGAAGCACAAGTAAAATCTGGAAAAAAAAATACGCCATATACTTTCACTTGGTTGATTTCCACAGCGCACGTGCAAACTCATTACCTATGAATTATTCTGACACAAATGACAACACACAAAGAGAAAGAGAAATTATTCTAAAGTCAACCGAAGTTCAACATCGAAGATGAATACACCCTGCTTACCGTATGACCCTGGCATGTGTCCCTGCAATTTTCGTGGAAAAAAACTAATAACCATTCCAAGAGATTCTTAGTTTTTCTTTCCTTTTTGTTCCACTTTTTTTTTCTGAATTAGTTGGTAATGACTGCGATTAGAGATCTCGTGATTCTTGAAGCATGGCCGTTCGAGAGGACTTCAATTCTTGGAGGACACGCTGCAGTGGTCAAGCGACAAACTGGAAGTTCCTCCGGTTGTTCAACCAGGTGATCTACCGGGGGGACAGATGGTGACAAGGCTGTACACAATCTTTTTGCAACATCAAAAATCTGATGGTTTCGCAATCGAACGAAATAGTTTCTTCCGCTGTGTTTTTTGTCTCTCTTCTATACACCTCGACACGCTCTTAACCACCCTTCTGAATTGTATTACTCTTTGAGGTCTCCTCTTTATTGTGTTTCCTTACTCTTTTTTTTTATTATCCCTATCTTTCAGTTTTTCACTTGATTATAGAGCAATTTCAACATCACAACATATTTCACCACATTTGCAAAAGCAGCTAAATTTCCATGTTACTTTTAAAATTTAGAAATAGCTTATATAATTCTAAACAAAATAAAAAAATTCTTAAAACAATGCCAAAATCATAAGTGAAATAAGCAGTCAAAATTGGAGTTTTACTAAATGCCTTTTTTAACATTTTAAAGTCTGAATTTCAGATAACATTGGACATATACTGTAATAACTTCTATATTTTAAATTATGCTATATCGCAGATGAGTGTGAGCGAGATATCCTAAAAAATATGTTATTTGTTAACTAATTTTCGTATTTTTACCATTATTAAATGTTAAAATTCAAAGTTTAAAAGAAGTATGTCTTACAATACTTTGTAGACAATATTGACTAATTAATTAACTTTTTGTTATGGTATTAAATTTTAATATTTTTCAAATTAATGAAAAATATCAATTTGTATAACTTCAAAGATGAAATTATTTATGCAATGAACTCAAAATTATTTTGCAATTTATAGTAATGATTAGAATCCCTAAAAATATTAAATATTTTGCTAAATTTGACTACATTTTATGTTAGGCATAACTCCAGATTGCAATTAAATTCAAGTATTTCTTATTTCAATCATTTCTATTATTTGCTTTGAATATGTTAAAAGAAGTATACCAGGAAATAAAGGAACATATTTCTTTAAAATCTATGTCTTATTGCTGTGCAGTTTAAAAATCTTATATAAACAGATTTTTTGTAAAACAATTTTAAATTATTAAAATCTACTAAAAAGCACGAATGAAAGATATATCTTACCGTAGATATAATATAACAAACCAAACATATATATCATATATATGTATATATGTTTGGTTGGTTCATTGGTCACTTAACGGTCATTTATGGCCCATGAAAGCAAGTTAGCCTACAATTTAAAGTGGATTTCAAACTACTACAAATGTAAACTTCCAAGGTCAGATTGGATCCCTCGAACTGTTGAACCAAAGAACAGAGAGCTAAGCGTTTGGCAAACTGATACAAACAGTAATTAAAGCTTGAGCAATATAATTCAAATGATAAGAGTTTTTAAGCTATTTTTAAATTGTCGTTGAATATATATTTAGCAGGGTATGTTGAGTCATTTAATTCCTACGTCGATATAGTCAATTATTTCAGTACTGTATTACTGTAACCCTGCAATGCGATAGAAAGTATTGAGGATTTACTTTCCGATTCTTGCGCCCGAAGTTATTTTTTGGTAAAACAGATCAATGGTGATTCTTATTGACATACTTTTCACTTTGTTTAAAATTATATTTAGTTGTTTTATGTGCATTTCACTCTAAAATAATCACATATTGTCTTTTGCAAAATTGCAGTGTGATACATTTACTAAATTAATCATCTTGTAATTATCAATTAATTAACATTTATATCATATTTACAACTAAATTTGTATATCATGTTACTTTCTAACTTTGTTTTTAATATTTTCTTTATTTTAAACATAATTAAAGTAGTAAGAATATGTCTCTTCCATTCTTTTCAAATATTTCTAAACAAATATATAATGCTTTTGAGGTTTTTTTGTATGTAAGACAATGAAACTTCCGTCAATTCATTTGTTGAACAGTTTTCAAAAGAATGCTGGGACAGTAGCCAATAAAAGAATACAAACAAAATTCACCTATTCTTCTCTTATTAGTATGAATCCCAGTAAATTCTACAACTTAAAGTAAGCATTATTCCATTATGAATTTATACAACATAAGCCAGAAAAAAAATATTTGGCTGTTGGCCATTTATGCTTTAACAAATGAAGTAACTTACAGTTACCTCAATAAAGAATAAGTTTATATCTAAATTTTGATAATAAAAGAGATTTTTTTTCTATATCTTAAAAGATCATTTTATAAATTTTTAGTAAAAATTGCAAGTTTGAAAATATACTAAGATGATAAAATGTGTACATTTCTATAAATTATTTATAATAGGTTTTCATTCATTAATAAGTTTCTTTCTATTATTTCTACCAAATTCTAAAGGTTTTAAAAATATGCACAAATTACCAAGCAATTTGTATTCATTATTTTATTTTCTGTATTTCTTCCTTTTATTTTAAATGTCATCTTACATTTTTTTTCTTAGAATATGTTTCCATTGACATTATACATTACGAAATCATTTATTGTCTAATAGGTATTATTGGAATTGGATAAGTAAGCCGTGTCAAATCTTCAGTATTTGATGCAAAATTTGAAACATAAATTAT
The DNA here is from genome assembly GCA_026290005.1 of Latrodectus geometricus. Taxonomy (NCBI): domain Eukaryota; kingdom Metazoa; phylum Arthropoda; class Arachnida; order Araneae; family Theridiidae; genus Latrodectus; species Latrodectus geometricus. The sequence goes on from JAPDSC010163890.1 coordinate 97,790, forward strand.
CGCCAAAAAATACATGATCGCAATGGCAATTTTACTTTAATTATTTACTAAACATTATAAAAAAAGCGATATTTGATGTAAAATTTGAAACATAAATTATGGCCAAAAAGTGCATAAATGCAAAGGCTATTTTACATGATATATTTATTAAATATAATAAAAAGAAGTGAAATTAACTTTGCAGTTTATTCTGATTAAGAAAAATAAGGACAATATATCAACCCAAAAAAACTTTAGCAAAACATTTGACATTTAATTTAGTCTCGATAACCAAAATGTATTGACTTATATTAACTAGACAAAATTTAACAGAAATATTTAAGTTTAAGAGTTTTCTCATTGATTAGTGTATTCATTATCATTATTAGAGGGTAATAAGTTCAAATTTTCGTGTTAACTAAGTGTAATTGAAGCATGTTAATTATATTGTGATCGCAATGTCTTCCATGTGCAATGATGCCACTAGAGAGGGCAAACTGGAAGTCTGAGGTTTTTTTGCTAGGTCCTTGCTTTTAAATTTCAAACCTTCACTTTCAGAGCTCTGATGGCACATCCACTGGGCGCCTCTTCATACAAGGTACCATCACTTCAACCCCTTGAAATGCTTAAAAAATAGAAATTATTATAGAGCGCCGTTTAACAGCTAGAACATCTTAGTTTGAGATTGAATTTTTTAATAATTTTTTAAAAGTCACTAATCAGTAAGAATGTATTGTGCATGTTTACAGTAAAAAAGCAAAGTACAGATTTAAGACTTAGTAAAAATAGTAAAATTCCTTGTTGAATAGCTTTGAAAAATTGTCGAAAGCAAGCAACTTAAGCGTTTGTGGAAATCTATCAGTATTGAATTCCTTACTAGCCGCAATTAATGGAGTGCCGAAAAGAATTGCTTCGGATAGAGCAACCATTGACTATATTTCACTCCGAAACTAAATGAACTAAATTTATAGGGTTTTAGTTAACTGGTTAATGGCCGAAAACCACAGGGAATCGGGGAGAAGAATTACCCGATTCCATTCTCACACTCGAAATTTCTAGTTAACTCTTGAATTCTGAGAAAATCGATAGTTCCATAGAATTCGCCACAATTTCTCGACAAGTAAAATCTATAAAATGTAGCATTTCTGGAACGTTTATATTAAGTATCATGCATGCTATGTCTAAAATCATCTGAATATTGTTAATTTTATTGGTGATGAATATAGCAACATGTATTGCATAACTTTGTCATACATATTATGTTGGGGAAAAAATCCATTACCTTTACGTGAGCTTTAAAGCTTTATTTACATGTTTTTGATTAGCTTTAAAGCTTTGTGCCAATATGTTTTGTGGCTGATCTTTAGCTTCTGGTATGCTATCATGCTGGTCAACTTCAGACATTTTTATGATTTCATCGATGTTTTCAACGATGGGCATAACTGTGTGAAGTGCATCTTTAACATCAAATAAACCAGAATGGAATCTATGAAACCAATGTTTCACGTAATTGACTGTTATAGTATCAGGACTATAAACATCATTCCCGATTTTCAACGGGCTGACATGTATTTCCACCTTTATCAAAGAGAAACTGTGATTGTATTGAATTTCCTCTTTGTTGACTTCCATTTTTGACACGCTGTACCTTATAACTGATTGGACCAAATAAAAAACAGCAAAATATATTTTAGAGCGAAATGTGATCCTTCCAACAAACATAAATCACAAATTCTATGATCTATACTGAACGAGAGATATCGAGCATTGTATTCATCGACCAAAAAAATAATGGATTTCTTTTTACTGAAAGTAATTTATAGCAGATTACGATTATGAAATATTGTTGAGTTTTAGTCATATGTACATTGTTACTATGAATTTTCAAGTTAGGCTTCACTGCGTTTATTTTCGAGTATTCAAAGTCATAACACGAAAATATTTTCCATTATTATCGTCTCGTGAAATTAATATTTTAATATGCTACCAACTTAACTATTAATTTCAGAATATGATGTGAAATTTAACTTCCAATTATTAAATTCAAATTTTACGCTCACATACAACATAATGTTAAGATATTTGGATATATATTTTATTCAAGAAACTTATTTTCGATAGATTGTTTTAAATTATTGAAAGTAAAATCACCAATTCCATGTAATGATTTCAAACAATAAGACTTAACTTTTGTTCATTACTTGAAATCAATGACTATCAACTTCAAGGAAATGGCATATCATACTCTGTATCTTTAGAGATAGAAACATCTTAGATCAAAAAGAAAATGAACTAGAACTATTATGATTTGTGATAAAATTTAGTTAAGTTATATTCAATGCATAGCAAATAAGAAATCATAAAATTTTTGTGAATTATACATTTTTAATCACATATATTTAAATGCAATTCGAAATTTCTGTTAAATAAGGAAATACATACTTCGAACATTTTATTTTTACAAATATGATGACCATAAAGCAAAACCAATAAAAATTACATAACTTAGAAGTAATATTAAGTATAGAAGATGGCACACATTTTTTAATTTTAACACAAATAGTTAACTTTTTATATGGCTGTGAGTAATCACGTCTCTTATTTTTTGAAGGCAAAAACAGCATGCAATTTCTATCATATAACATCTACAGAGTTAGATACAAAAGTAAGATACTGTAATTTAGTTTCTACGAATTCGCTTGAAAAATTATAAGGCAGATAATACAATAAAAATAATGCGTTGGAAAATGAAAATATACGTTAATGCGCCAAAGTCGCCAAATGAAAGTAATTTCTTTCACCTTTAGATTAGACGCATTGAATATTACTTTACTCTCCTCTTGTTATAATCTCGAGGATAATTGGATTTCAGTTTGTATCTTGTTTTTCTCTTCCTGTGGAGACCATTTAAGTTGAGTCTGGGAAATTGTTTTATGTGATAGATTTTCAATGAATAATGCGACAGAATGCCATTGTTTTCTGAAATAAGGTATTTGTTGCTGAATTAGTGGGAATACTTTCCATCAAAATACGATATGTAAATGGATTATTCAGCTTCTATTCGAAACACAAAACAATAATCTCTATAATTTTTTAACCATTATTGTTTCCTTTGGCTAAAAATCCGTTTGATTATTGATTCTTAATCGATTATTTGCTGTAAAGAAAAGACAAAGTCAAAACATACTCAAAAATAAATATAATTTTGCCAATTATTAAATTTAAAAAATGCGATACGAAATTTAAAAATACTGAAGTGGATATTTATTAGTATAATATATTTACCTGATACGTTCTAAAGATCACTTTAAGTTATTTTCTAAAGATTTTATCTCAGGTAACTGGCAATATATATATAGCCTATTAAATTCCTCGAGTAAGACTTAAATGTGTACAAAATATATATTAAAATGAATTAAATAATAAAAATCTTGTCAAGATTCTTATTATTTAATTCCTTATTTTTTTATTAAACTTTGTATATTTTAAGGATTATTAAATGGTGATTTTAGAACTTAATTTACCGCAATGAAGTTAATACTGTTTCAAATCCAAACCTAAAAGCAACGGAATTGGAGCATAAATTAAAAATAATTTATCATACAATATATTCTGTGAAATATATTTGTATGAATGTATTTAATCAATCCATCAGCGCATATTCTTTGTGCGCATAAACAGTAAAATCTGATAGTATGTAAGCATAATATGATGCTTCATTAATTTGCTTTTATTTTGGAATCATCATGTTACTTTTGGGATCACATTTTTGTAATTAGGATCTTGGGATCTTAAGTTTTACTCACATATTTTACCAACAAAGTATCGAAAAATGAAGCCTTAACTAATACAGTATCGCATTGCCAGTATTGCATATATGAAAATTCTCATTTGTCTTTTCAATTTCAATTACATTCTAAATTAATATTATTAATATACTCATGAGCTCTAGTATAAACGCCAAAATGTAATTAAATCTATTCTTCTACATGTTTAACTGACTTTTTCTCTATTTTTCGAAAATGGGAACGTGATTCGATTAAACATATACAACGGATATGTAATTCACTAGGATTTTCTGAACCCTCCCACCTTTCCATTAACCCTACAAATCATTCTATTTCCTCCCAGAGAGGATCCCTTCCTTTTTTTTCGGGGACAGTGTTCCTCCATTCTGGTGTTCGCACTGCGGAAATTGCTTCTGCATACCGTTTGAGCGTGCTGCTCTCATGTTGGACGCTCGGAAACATGACGTATTTAATTTGCTATTCACTGGACACTGCGGGGATTAAGGTCTCCGTGTTACAGTGGGACTGGGACAAAGGTTTCCCTTCCTGTTTCCTGTGCATTAAAGGCCAAGTACACACATTCTCTCCTTCTATTTACGTCTGAATATCCATTTTTTTTTCATGTTCCACTGCTTCTACACTGTTCTGTCTTTCCCTTTTATCTGTATAATGAATCTGTGATTTTGACTTCCGTGCCTCACAGAATAACTTAATTATTTTTAACTACTTTAGATCTTTGTCATTTAATAATTATCGTTAGTTGTTAACTTTGACGATTAATCTCTGATAAACTAAATGAAGGACACCTAAATGCTGTTAATACTTTTGTACTTATGAAAAATGTCAATTATTGTCTTATCTAAGAGGAATATAAGCACATGTCCGTGGACGTTTTATGAATGTTAAGTTTTACGAATGTGTCTTATGTATCCATGAGATGCAAAAATATGAGTTTCTTGTAACTTGTATGTTGTAATTTATGTCTAGATTCATAATTTAATTAAAATTGTGTTGAAATAAAAGTGGCTTAAAAAAGTATGTTGCAGTGAGTTGAGTTAAATGAATGTGCCTTTATGTGTCCATGAGATGCGAATATAGGAGTTTTATAGGATAATATCAACTTCTAATTCACATTATATTTCAAATTGAGTTTCAATGAGTTCTTTAAATGCGAAAGGCATGTTGCAGTGAGTCAAGTTAGATAAATCTGCCTTATGAGTCGATGAAGATGGCAATGTATGAGCTTTATAGGATCTTGTCAATGGTGATTTATGTCTAAATACATAACTCACTTTGTATTTAAATCTGTTTTGCAATGCTTTGTGAACAATTGCTCTGTTGTAATGAAACTGCTTTATGTAATATATGAAGATGCAAATCAATCTGTTTTATACTATTTTGTCTGTTGTTATTTATTTCTAACTACTTATTCACTTTGTATTTAAATCTGTATAGCAATGAGTGCTTTAAAAAATCACGACACATATTTGTGAAAACCTACGACACATTATTCATTTTTTAAAAACACCTTTTTCAATGCATATTCTTATAGAAAAACTGTAGAACAACTCGGAGGAACATCTTCTAATTTAGAAAATGACAAACATTTAACTAAAATAAAAATTGTATTCGATTCTACTTTGGAATTTCATAAAATTAAAATTAATTAATAATTAATCATTTTACCTTAAATTACAATGTATGAAAAATGAATTAAAAAAATATTTTCCCATATAAACATTATTTTATGAAATATATTCTACGAAATCGTTTCCAGAATTCAATATTATTTATAAAATTTTAATGAAATGCAAAAGAAATTATGTTTTATTGTATATAATTCATGAGCTTATCTAAAGCTTAAAGTGTCTTTGGGTTCGTTCTTTTATCATCCAAACTATAACGGGCGTATGATAGAACTAGACTTTTATCAAATAAAGAATATTTATTGTTTGAAGAAGGATTTTTCAATTGTGTTCCAATCAGTTTCCAGTTCCGTGAATATAAGCTCAGCAGATATTTCGGTCAGCATTCTGGAGTTGCCTAGCACAGCATTTTTTTCTTCACAGAATGTGAAATTCAAAATACCACACATGTATAGGCAAAGATAGTTGCAAAGTTGATTGAACATCGACTGTTATTTTTCAAAACCCTCTCTTAAAACAAAAGCATGGCCGTGCCTTGACAGTAAAAGAACAGCATCCCTCGATTGGAACATCACAAGAATTTATTTTGCAGATCACAAATCCGTTGGCTAGACACCAAACGCTGATTTCCTTTAGCAAATAGACCTGAAAGGAAGACAAATTGGCGGCGATATTGTTATTGTTGCCGTAGAATTTGTTTTTTTCTCCTTTCTAGTTTTCACAAAGTTTTGTAAAACTTCCATAAATTCTTCTGCGCCCTAGTAGCAACTACATCTGATTTGAACAAGTGCCTCTTTTGTTTGATGCTATCGCAGTAAGCTAAGCTCAAATGGATCAGAATACTTTATCGCCATCTATAAATTTGCTGCAAAGAAATGAAGGCGATTTATTTGCTATTGAACTGATAAGATATCATGTACATTTATTTTCAAAGACATTTTTAATTTTATGCTGTATGAAAGCACGTAATATTTAATTATAAAACCAGTCTGCAGAATAATCTCTTTTATGAAAAATACTTTCATGTATAGTTAAAACTTTCTTTTTAAGATCAAGCATGTATGTTAAAATGCATGGATATTTTTTTTCTTAATTACATTAAATTGTTGCATTTAATGATAAACCAAGTTTTCATCTGCGAGATGGTCATTACGGCAGACATAAAAACATAGCATTATATTAGCAATCGAAGATCAAGTCGATTGTAAGTATAATAAAATTCATTATAATACAGATATTTATTACTTGTCCTACCAGCGTTCTTATTACAAACATAATATATAATTAATATAATAGAAACTGAATACTTAATGACTTTGGAAAAGGACACTAACTATTTAACAAAAAGAAAATAGGATTAAACCTCAAACGTTTTACGTATGTTCACTTCTAGAGAATTAAAAATGTTTCATGGGTTTATATCAGTTCTAAAGTCTTAATAATCGATTACCAGTATGAGTGGTGTGTTTTGGTGATTGTTTGCAAAGATTCCAATATTAATTTTTATTTCTCTTCTTCAATCTGAATCTACCTTTCTGGAATTTTATAAAAGAAGTCATTGTTCTTGTTAAAGACAAGTCATGGGTTCAGTACCTGATTCAACTGAAGACTGTACAATAAGAGGAAGAATACACTAAAATAATACTTAAAGTACATTGTCCCTTCGCTGATGCAACGTAGTATGGAGAAAAGAATGCTTGCTGTTGATCACGGTGATTGATTTTGGTTCAAAACTGGGAGGAGATTAAGTGTCATTATACTCTTCATTTATAAAGCCCAGAGTTAGGCTCTGCTAATAAGTGTAGAAGCATCCGGGTGAGAGTCTTCGTAATTTAGAAACAGGGACCTAGCAGATGACAACCACAATACTCAACCTGCCACCATCAGAAATACCGTTTCACTTGAAGGACTATGATCAATTTAATATGCTCTGGCAAATATTTGTAAATTTGACGAATATTCAATAAAGTCGAGATTCACAAACTCACTGCTAATAATTTCACCATAACCAACTAAGCCGCTGCAGCCTCACTGATGAAAGCTGTTGTAATATATCACTGAACATCTTTTTCGTTTGTCTACATATTTTGTGAATGCTTGTCATAGTTAGTGGGAGGTATTCATATGAGTTAGAAAATATCTCAGAAAACTCCCAAGCTCCTACCCTCACTAACAGGTATACAGAAATACAATATCTTTCATTGCTTCGGTTATCCTGGAAATTACTCTTTATTTATCAGTGACTGGGCTCAACCTGTGAAAGCTCATGGCGTAGAGTACTTATCTTAAAATTAGATCATGTTTTAATTTAATCAATTTAAGAAAAATAATAGTAAAAGACAAACAATCAGGTAGGAACTGATAAACAGTTTCTTTAAGCATTCATTATATATTTGGAACTTCTCATAAGCAAAAAGCTGTATTGTCATGTCACAAGGGAGAAAACTTGGAAAATTCTCAAGGACCCATCCTGATAAGTATGTGTAAGAAAGCAGAAAAGCATCGACTTTTTCACGTTTCTCAATTAATTTTGGGATCGATGCTGATGCCTTATATTTCGAAAAACATCTTTCTAATGCTTGGTCTGAACAAATTGTATTTTATAGCGTTTGCTTCTCATGGATTCGAATACAGGAAAAAACTGCAGTTGATTTTTCAGCTCAATTTATAAATTTTGCCAATACCTGACCTTAAAATGCATACAGTATATAACAAGTGGATATCTTCCATTTCCTTTTAGTATGAAAACAAGAAAATCAGATATAAGATTCAGTTGTCGACTCCGTCACTTAACCAGTTCTCAGATTTGAATCCCTCCAAGTAACTAAGTTTAGTCGATAAAAAATAAAGTTGTAAGGGTATTAGAAAAAGTAAATTTTAATCATTTTGAAGATCATCTTGTCATACTTTAGCATACACAAATATAGCAATTTCCCAAAAACTGAAAACTAACAATTCTCATATTAAAATTTCATTTTCAAAATTTAACTATTTACTGCACTTTCATTTCCTTTTGAAATTATCATAGTCTTAAATTACCTCCTACAATTAAAGCCACCCAAATTACTTTTTAAAAAATATTATCTTAACAAAGCAAGTAACTATTGCGTTCGAGTAAAAGAACAGAAAATAACATTTATTATGCAAATTCATAAACTATTTTTTTTTTTTTTTTGTATAATCTCTAGCTTTCTCCTTTCATTAAAATTTTCATTAAGCGAATGAATAATACGAAAATCGTTATTATAAATTTCATTTCAAATTTACATAATTGTTTTCATCATTCTGCTATTAAATAGAAACTGCTTTTAATTTTTCATGCTGAGATATTTCAAAGGATACATTTTTATAGAATCATTAATTTCCACAACAATGTTTTAATTGCTTACTATAGAAATATCAAAAAATAAGAGAAAGTTATAATAACTCGGGCATAACGATAAATAAATTGTATTTGTTATTTAAGCACTATTCGAAATGTATTCCCAAGGAATAAAATCAAAACAACATTCATTTACATGATAAATCTGTTCTAATAATTTTAATTTCAATCTTAATAATCCCAGTACAGTAACGGAATCCCCTCCGCAAATTTGAGAATAAAAATTTTGTATCATGGTAATAAAATATATTTAATGTAATGTTCCATCCGATGTTTTTAATTAGTCCCCGAATATTGATTCATAATATTTCTCTTTGTTAATCATAAGTTTTTCTTTCCGATCTATCTATCTATCTATCTATCTATCTATCTATCTATCTAT
>JAPDSC010163890.1:107366-175438 GCA_026290005.1 Latrodectus geometricus
AAAAATAATTTCAGTTACATAAGTATATATATATATATATATATATATATATATTACCTTTGTATGTACTCAGGCGTGAAATAATATAATTAAAATTATACTATTTTTATTTATGCTACAGATAAGTTAACAGCTTTCAAACTTATTATTAAAAATTTTCAAAATATAATGATTTACTTATGTAACTGAAATTATTTTTATAAATATTTAAAATACTGCATATATGGCTTCAAACGGTATGTTTATTAAAAAGATATCTAGAAAAAAAAAGGATTTATTATATTATTATCAGCTATTTTATATAAAGTTAAAATATTTTCTTCTAAGAACTGCATTATTTAACGAGATGGCTCAACTGTAGAAAATGAAGGTGTGTTTTTGCAACGCATTTTCTTCGCAATTCGTTATTTCACGTTACGTAATGAACTTGTTTTGCTGCCAGTTTCAAGAAATCGACTCAGAACTAATAATTTCTCCAATAGTTATCTTAATATTGAGCCACGTGATTCCGCAAACTCGACTCTAATTGGATTGCTCGTTACACCAATGAGCAGGCGAATTTTCCATGATATAATTATGAGTTTGGCAAAATAACTTTCTTTACCGAAAATACAACTTTTATTATTTTATTTTCAGGAAGAAAATATTAGAGTTGTTTCATTCAATTATTTTGTCATATTTTATCAAATAACTAAGGAAAATCATTTTAAAGATCCCTTTAATTCTTTCTAAGATACCAAAATAAACTTATAGGATGATAATTATCTGTTCATCAAGTTAACTTCATAAGATGTAGATATATAAGGACACATGTTAAATATCAAAATGGTTTTTTTTCACTGCCATATTTCAATAGTTAATATTGTAATTTATGTATTCTTAATAAAGTCAAAGTCTTATAAGACTTAACATGTTTGCTCAAATTCTCTCTGTTGGTGTATTATTGAATTAAAGAAACATTGTTTTTAGTTTTTCCTTACTTTAGATTGGTTGAAAAGGTCCGAGTTATCAAGGGGAAATATTATTGTTGAATTTCTGGTAACGATAGAAAACTATTGCAATGTTTTATATAAAGCTAATTTTTTAAATTCTAGTTTGAGTTTTCACAACAATTATTGTTATTCATTTACTTTGAAAATTATGCTACAAAAAAGAAAGGTTAAAACTGAAAATATATACTTAAAAAAAAGATATTATAGCTAGTTATTTTATAAATAGGACATTTTTAACTAAGATTAAATACATTTTTAATTAAAATTAGAAAATTTTAATTGAATGAAGATTCGAAAAACATTTCATTCATTTTATTCTAAACATATTTTTCTTACTTTCAAAAATTTCTTTTTCCTTTATTCTTCCTTTCTAAAGAAAAGTAGAAAAAAATCTTCTTATATCATCTTCAAAAAATCTTTCAAAATTTAACAACATTCCGAGAATTAATCTAATTTGTTCTGAGTATTAAGTATAAAATATTAGAACAATTAACAAGAATAATTTTATGGAGAAATTACGAAATAGTTTAATGGCTTGCTGTGTCGGAATTGAGCCGTCATATTTTTCCATTTTACATTCAAGGCACTTTCAAAAAGATGGAACTTTTATCATAAAATTAATGTTTTTTTCCTTTCCCAGCCGCATACCTAGCCACGCCCTCGAAGACCATTTACATTGAAAGTGACCGTAAAACTTTGAATTAACTAATTAATGAAATTAAGATGATATGATTAATCGTTCACACTTCATTCTTACACGTTCTCTGTTTGGAACAGCATTCCCTAATTACTCTACTGGATCGAAACTCGATGCCCCTCCCTAACTTTGTCTTCTGGCATAATCGTTTTCCTTTTTACCCTTTCGAGGCGTTGCCATTTTCAGTAATGGTAATATTTTTGGTTAAGGTTGTCGTGCTGAAACTGGATCATTCCGTGATTGGTAATTAGAAGCGTTAGTATTAAAGATATTGTCACCGGTAAAATTACGGTGACACCATTAGTATCACCAAAGACCATATGCGACTCTTGGCTTGATTTTTTATGGCAACAAAGATCATTTGGCAAGAAAATGGCTTCAAAGTTGTTCTTTAAAGAGAGCTTATTTTATATATCAGCTTCTCGATTTAAATCTTTCTTTACTTGATATCTCATAAGGTACTTCTTTTGCAATGACGCACCTCATTATTGTAGAAAATTTTTACTACGCAAACCAATGAGATGTTAATCTGGAAGTCATGTGACCGTATTTGGAACATTTTGAATAAAACAGATATCGTTCCATTTACATTTTAGAATGTTGTTTGCAGTAGCCTTAATGAGGAGAATAATATTTTAAAATCTGCATTCACAGTTCAGAAAATTAAACATAAAAACTTTTGTTTCAATTCAGAATCCATATCTATTCTTATGATTCAAAATATACGGATTTGTTTCATAGGAAGTCTTTAGATGTAATACTTCTATGGTGATAATTTGAAGCGGAAATAATAATATGCAAATGAAAACGGATTTGAAATTAAAACTTTGCTAAGAAAGCTGAATACTGAAATTTATCTTTTAATAGTGTTCCAAGACTTGCTTTTAAAATACATATCGGTGTACGAAGCACTCATTTTCATTTGACAATGGCAGTTCTTTGTATTTCCCCCCGCTTTTATGTGCACTTATAAATATTAATGTATGAATAAATATTTATATTTTATTTTATGTAGCGTAATTAACCTTTTCTAAGGACTTAGAGAATTTAGATAGAACTTAAATTTGTGAGAAGAAGCTTAAATATTCTTCATATTTAATGGTTATTAATACAACCGTGTAAAAATGGCTTTTTAGGTACAATATGCAATTTGCATGCTAATTTTACGGAATTAAGAACCAGTTACCTCAAGAAAGGAAAGGAAAAAATTGTTAGTTTTTACCGCTTATAAAAATAAATAAAAAAAATAATTCATAAGAAATAAAAAATATTATAAATAACATGATAGGACCCAAAAATTAACAGTTTATGAAGGAAAACATGTTATCTATTGAAATTGTTTTGATATAATTTGTGAAGAAATAAACAGATGGCGCAAATAGTTATTATTTACAGATCTTAAATTTCCAAAATGTTTTGGTTTGTGTTAGCAAAATTTTTTTGTGTGAATGTTTTATTAAAATGTTTAATTTAAAACTTTGCTACAATTCTAAGACTAATATAATCCTCTTAATTATACTTTAAGTGATACCAATAAAGTAAAGAATAAGTTGGTACAAATGTTAAACTGAAGAGACGGTACAAACAGTACATAACTTGTGAAATGCAGTGCATTTTAAAAGATAAGAATACATTTCATTTTTTATATCTCGTCTTTGAATGTTAAAATATATTGCCCTTAAAATTTATTTCCTGGAAACTTCCAACTAATAATCAACTGAAAATACTGTAAGTATTACCATAAGGACAAAAAACAAATTGATAAGAATACAAAACTGAAAACGGGCAGTTCATAAAATTGCGAAACACTGTGCAGTTTGGAAGATTAGAATAAATATTATCATTTTTCATTCTTATGTTACAAAATATAGCTTTTGTTATTAAATCTTTATTATTATCAAATTTATTTGCTAGAATTTTAAAACTATTAATGTCTTTCATTTCATAAATACTGTAATAAAAAGGATAAAGAGCAAGTCGGTAAGTATATAAAGCGTATGACAGAGTACATCAGTCATTAATTTGTGAAACGTTGTGCATTTTTGAAGATGAATATTATCATTCGAATTCTTATGTTACAAAATATAGTCTTTATTATAAAAATTTTTATTATCAAATTTATTTGCTAAAATTATCTCTTTCATAAAATTTTTAAATATTAATCTCTTTCTTATCATAAATACTGTAATAACTAGGACAAAGAACAAAATTTTAAGAATATGAAACATATTATGATGTTTAATTATACGATCATTTGTGAGATGCTTCATTTTGGAAGATAAGAATAAATATCATCATTTGGATTCTTACAAAATATTGCCTTTATTATCAATATTTTACTCTCAAATCTTAATCAAATCACTTTATTATGAATAAATTTTTATTGTCAAATTTGTTAGCTAGAATTTTAATAATTATTATATTTCTTATAAATACTGTAAAATTAGGAAAAAGAGCAAGTCGATAAGAATAAAGATTGTAAGATGGTGTATAAGTCTATAATTTATACTGCAATGTGGAAGATATCAATCATATCATCATGTAAAATTAAATTAATTTTACTCTTAAGCAAAGTAATAAAATTATTACTTACACTTTTACTTGTTGCAATTTAAATAGATAATATTGGATATAACATTTTAAGCAAATAAAATAACAATGAAATATTTTAAAATATAACAAAAATGTTTCTATTAAAAAAGACAAGAACGACTGTAACATGGTCGCTAATTAAAGAAGATTTTAATTTTACAATGATATTAATACAATCTTTGCATTTGGTTGGGAAAATAATCCATTATTTTTATGTCAACTTCAAGTCTTTATTTAAATGCATTTGATTAGCTTTGTGCAAATGATTTCAAATTGTTTTGTGACTGATCTTTAGTTTCTAGGCTGCACAAACATGCTTGTAAACTTCAGACATTTTTGTGTTCTTATTGAGGTTTTTGACGATGGGCCTACCAATACCAACGTGGATTTTTAGCATTAAATATATTTGAATGAAATCTATGAAGAAAATTACTCGTATTAAGCTGTTATAGTTGCAGAACCTTAAAAAAATGCCATCCCCAATTTTCATATGTCAGACTTGTATATCCGCCTTCATCAATGAAAAACTGTGAATGTACGGCATTTTTTCTTTCTTGTTTTATATTTTAAACTACCTGTGCCTTATAACTAAATGGACCAAATAAAAAACAGCAAAATATTTTAAATGCGAAATTCTATCTTTCCAACAAGCATAAATTTGAAATTGTATGATTGATAATGGACGAGATATTGACTACCACAATGATCGATCGAAAAAATGGTGGATTTATTTTTTTCCAAGTGAAACACAACTCAAAATATAGAATTTGTTTAATCTAGGATAAATCTTAAAATTTAATAGTATATAACAAGCTAAATAAGGTAAAATTGAATAATAATAGATATTGATATCAAGAAATCAAATTGATATTTAAAATTGATATCTGATATCAATAAATATTTTCTATATTGTATTAAATTGACATTCATATCTAAACTTATATTTAGCATTTTTCACAATAAAAAATTGGCTATGCATTGCTGATAAATTTATTAATGATTTCTTATAAATATAAAAATTGTTGCTTATAACCTGAAAATGTTTTGCTAGGGATAAAACTATCTATAATGACATTTCCCATAAAACAAAAATTCTGTCAGTTAAAGTTAGTTACAAACGTTAACTCATATTGCATTCAATATGACATTATTTTAATGATTTATTTTACCGTTATTTATCTGATATCATAATAGAGTAACAGGCCACATATATAACAGCAAAACTTTGTTGAACCAGAATCATAATATTTTTATTAAAACATATGAACTGATATAAAAACGTAACCATTCGATAACGTAATCATAAAAATGTACGAATGGATATTGATATAACAAATGGGTATTTTTATAGCATCTTATAGCACACATAGCTAAAGTGAACACAAAATAGTAGAAGCGCTTTCATTTCTTGCATTTGTTAGGTATTTCTCGCCAGAAATTAAACTACCTAAATATAATCCCGACTTTTCTCTGCTTTTACCTTTTTGTATTCCTACTTTTTTTTAAACAGAAAAACCAACAAAATTCTTACCAAATATGATTCAAATGTTATTAAATAAAAAACAAAAGTGACTTTATGCGAACCATTTGAGATGATGTAAAAATTTAGTTTTAATTCCCTTCAAAACTTTCGATACCCTTCCGTGGCACTATTAAATAAATGCCACCGAAATAAATATTATAGGCAGCAACCTTCTATAACGGAGGGAAAACCCATTTTTCAAAAAGGTCGCCAAACTAAAAATATGTTCTCGGTGGAGTGTTTTGAAGATTTATGGCGGCGAATGTTTCCGAACTGCGGTAAGGATAACCAATGTAATTGTTACAGTAAAACTGGAAAGAAAAGGAAAATCAATATTAATGATTACAGCTCGCCCTGAGCGATAAATCTTTCCAATAATGCATTCCAATATTAACATAATTAAACACACGCGTGTGAGTTTGAAAAAAAAACACATACACACACATCCCCCCCCCTTTCAAAATTCTCTTGTAGAACACACTTCAACTTAAAGTAATGGAAAATAATGACGTTGTTTGGCAATCTAAAATTCTAACATCAATGGAAAAGCAGTGCAACAAAAGAAAAACGAGCATCTGTGCGTGAAATGGTGTTTTTGAGTTGTTTGTGCCATCCGTTCAAAGCTTGTTTTGGTTTTACAATTGAAACCGATTTTTTTTCCTACATTTCTTTCAAAATGTCGTTCGAAAATGTAATTCGGAGAAATCGGTTCAATTAGAGGAATGATTGTTTTATAAACAGTTTTTATTTTTCTCATTCTTTCTATGTATTTAAAAAACAGACTAAACGAAAATATGTATTAGTTTCATTAAATTATTGTTCGCATTGTAAATTGTTGTCGTCTTCATTGTGGAAATGATCCATTAATCAAAAGATAAAATTTCATTTTGCATAATGAAATGTTTAAAATAATTCCTGAAATAAGAAAGAAATTGAGATTCCTTTTGTATAATTAATCCTTAAAAAGAATAAAATATCGGCAAATTTTCTCTGAGAAAAACTTTACAGTTTCGAGTTTAGATTAATTAGTGATCAAAGATTAATTTCATAAATCTTCATTCGAAACTAGAATTATTCAGAATCACAAATTTGAAATTAAAATGGTTATAAAAGTTTTTCAATTAATTTGTATTTTATCCCCCTCATGTGATCAATATATATAGATTATAATACGTACAAGTAAGAGTAAAATTCGTACGAATAAATAAATTTATGTTTCAAAAAATGTATTATATGCTGCTAATTCTTCTGAGAAATTTTTCATTTAACATTTAAATAATTTTGGAATTTTTAAGATCTAATTTCACAAGTATTTAATGAACTACTTTCTCGTTTAAAAAAATATTGTACTCTTAATTCCAATCTAGATAAATTTATTTATTCGTACGAATTTTTTTTATATTATTGAATATTTTTTTTTATTTTTTTTAATATTAAAAGTACATAACTCTTTCTTGTCAATGAATTAAATCAGTTGGTTAGAGGTTAAAAAAGAATAACAAGTAAACAGGAAACATAATATTTTGTCAAAATTCACAATTATAGCATTTAAATTTTTTTAAGGATTTACAAACTTCTATGGTCTTTGAAACATTTTTTTTTTTTACATTCCCTTGTGATTTGTCTTCAATATTTTTAAAACCTCCAATTTTTTATACATTTCTATGAAATGTTTTTTTCTAATGCCCGGCTGCTATAGGATTTCTATTTATCAGCACTACAAGGGGTGGAAGTGATGGCATCTTATATAGTGGGGCACCCAGTGAGTGTGCCGTTTTTGCCCCAAAAGTCGATAGATCTTCTTAACTTAGAAGCAGGGTCCAAGCAGAAGAACCCTAGGCATGGCCTAACACCCCAGAGATATTATTTCACATGGAGGACATTGCGATCACGACACATTTAAAGTACATCAGCTGCCATTAGCGAACACGACAGATTTTCGGTTGAGTCGAGAGACGAACTCACAAGCTCCCGATAACCAGAACGAATCTCCTAACCAATGCTTTCTCTATCAAATAAGAAAAGAGCAGTTTAAGTAATTAACACAATAAGTTATTCTTTGTGAATATGAAATTTTAATAATATAATATAAAATAAAAATTTTCAGAAGGGTAAAATTAAAATTAAAGATTAATTTTCTTTCGTATGCATAAATTATCACTCTTGCTTGTGTCAATCACAATTTTTATAATTTTTAAATGCAAAAAAAGTAGTGAATTAATAAAACTCTAAAATATTGTTTCTTAACTGTTGTTGAACGTTTGTTGAAAAACACTGGAAGTACAGCTGAAAACATTGTTTACAAACTTTAAACTTATATATTGGAAATATTAGTGAAAAGAACGGTAATTTAAAATACGAAATTTAAATAATGAAATGATATAGAATAAAATTTAATTTCTGAAGAATATTATTAAAAGAAAAGCTAAAGATTTATATTCTTTCCTAAGAAAAAACTGTTATACATACTTGCTTCATGCCCAATTTATCTAATTAGTTTTAAGAAAGAAGAAAGCTTATGACTTGGCTCTAAAACATTGTTCTCTATTGTTGCTGAACTTATGCTGGAATGTGTGATATTAGTGAATAACTAAAACAACAATTTCATACAAACTTTAAATTTATATATGTGAATTGTTTTATACAAAAATATCAAAAACTGATAATTGTGGTTTAAATTTCAGACTCATTACAAGTAATCATTCCTGATTATCATTCTTATCTCGTGTTTAAAAAAAAAATAATTTTATATTTTGAATATATATAAACGGCTTTTTAAGGTATCAAAGTATTTTGTTTTTAAAACGGATAGAAGCAGATTTAACTAATTATTAAAAGACACAAAATAACGAATTAAATTAAATTAAATTGATTCTTATGAACAACATTCACAGAAACAACAAAATGATAAAAAATGTGTCATTTTTACTATGGTCAAATTCTATGAAAACCTAATCTCAATATAAATAGCAAACACTCTGTAAGATTAATGCGAAAAAATTTCATCTTTTTATATTTAAGATACCTGAAAAAAATTATATTTGAGCAAATAATTGCAGTAATAAAACTATATTACATAAATAACAATGATTTCTGGTGTAAGTACGTCTTACAGTATTGATTATCATATGATTATCGATCCAATGACTCTTATGTAACACTACAATTCAAGATTCATTTCTGGGCTAAACTACTTTACAATAGCGCGATGGCTATTTGTATGCCCATCATCCCGATATAACACCCTCCGACAACAATAGCATGGAAAGGGGGTAACGACTCACGCACGCATTTGGCTTCTCCTTGTGACCTATTACCGAGTTATGCGTTTTATGGATCTGAGGAAGTGGGCAGCATGATGGGGGTTGGGCAGCATCTTCCCTTTGTGTCTGCCAAGCGTGACACGTGACCGCTGGTAGCACCAGGAAACAACGACGAAGCAACCTTCGATGCCATCAACGTGCTCTTAGATTAGAAAGTCGTGGAGGTAAATTGCAAGAAACAATACGAAGCTCTCTGTAGATGGAGGAAGGTCGTCTGCACCAGGAGGTGACAGAGAAAATTGCGCTCGGAAGCTAGAGACAGTATTGTACACACTTCAATTTATTGTTTTCCTTTTTTTAGATTTACGTTTTGATATCGTAATAATGAGTTGGCACAGGAAGTTAAGCTGTTATCGGAACTGGACTTGAAAGGCATTCTTAATAGTTATGCTTCTTGAAGGCCCTTAAGCAAATGAATAAATGACATTGATAACTGAGCGTAAAATATGGGATGAATTATTTCTTGGCTTTCATTCATTTTTTTTTACAATGCAATAACTTTTATTATGTCATGTATTGACTTTTATGCTATCTTTATTTTTTATGTATAATGTTACATAAAAATTAATTATAGTTACTTATATGAAAAGTAAGATAATTATACTAGGTACAATAGAAAAAGTTATGCAGAGGATGCTTTTAAAATGATAGATTTTTGATGTCGAATAACTTATAAAATATTGAAGATAAATTTAAAATGATAACAAGAGAGGTTATATAGAATCAAAAAGTATTATGGCACTTGTCAGTAAAATTCCAAATATACACGATTGGTTGAATGGAAAATATCATAAAGATGGTGAATTTCACCCCATACAGTCAGGATCATATACGGACGAGCATGACGGCATCCTTATAGGAATTTTGCACAAATTTTGACCATTAAACCATAAACATTTGGTTCTTTCCTTTTTTAGCACTGTCCTTTGAAAATCCATCAGAGAAAATGTCCAGTGGCTTTATATCAGATGATCTGGGTAGCCAAAGAATTGGGCCAACTTACACAATCCGTCTATCTGGGGAATGGTGTCTGAAAGGACTACGAACTATGATTGGTGTTGTCATTCTCCTCAATTCCAATCCCAAAATGCCACATGGAATAAAACGTCGACTGAATAAATCAGAAGTAAACGTATCATTGGATTCTAATCCTGGATAAAACAAAGGGAAAAAACATACAACTTATAACGCGTGCTGGCGATATTTACAAGAGAATTTAGAAAAACCAAAAAATTAAAATCAGGGAGTTGATACTCGGAAAAGAAATAATATTCAAACAGCAATTTTCTATGCCAACATTCTTTTTAAATAAAAAATATATTTATAAATGCTATAAGTTTGATTAAATCTTAAATTAAACATCAAAATGGGTACAGCATTTTATAGACAGTTTATTTAAAAGTTAAGGATGGGAAGAAAAATAATTTATTTTCATTTTGCAATTGCATAACTTTGCTCACAAGACATTATTATATTTAATTTGAATGCAATAAAATATATTATTTTCTTTTGATTTTAAATGAATCAACCCTTACATCCAACAAATTTTAGATTATATTCATTGCATAAAACATCAAGTGTTATGATAACATGTGAAAGAGAGAAATTACCAACTATACAGCTAGTAATTCTCTATTTCATGTGTCATACCTTCCAAAGTACATTTAGACATTTATCATTAATATTATAATTGCAATTAAATTGTACAGACCATGATTTAAAGCTCCTTGTTACTTTATGGCACAGAGTAGGCTTTATCTTGGCATAATTGATCGTAATGCTTTAATATGATAAAGGACTCTGATGTCCGAACTGCATACATCGTGCTTTTAAAGGAATCATTTCACTTTAAGTCCTAGATTTTATGGTTTAAAAGCTTTATCTTCATCGCCGTAGGTAATCTAAGTTAATAAGGCTCAATTAGATGTGTAATTTATGAATATATTAGCAAAATCATATACTTTCTTTCTATAAAAGTTGTAAGTCGATTCCAAAAATTAGTTAATCTGGTCATTTTGTAACCTAACAAACTAATAAAGATAGATGATATTTCGTGATGGTTTATAATTCATAATTTACCAAAGGTGGAATTTAATTCACACTTGTAGAGTTTACTGAAATACAATGCTTATATTTTATTTTCAAGATAATTAACTTGATTATAATTTTATTTCGTCAACGTTAATCTGGTTGGCATTATTGGCACCAACATATGAAATAACACTTAAAAAAAAAACAAATATCAGTCATAAAAATGTAATATAAAAACAAAATATGGTAGTCGCGAAAATAGAACCATGACGAATTTTGATACTAAGTACAGGATAATCTAGATGTTAGAGATTGTTGTAAAACATTTTAATAGACATCGCATAAAGTGCAAAGACTTTTCACTTATAGTAAAATGTTCTCTGTATCACGAAGGAGAAAACCCGGAAAACTCCCAAGTAGTCACCACAACAAACATGCATGTACGGCGATTTTATAGGATACACTTGCGAAATCCAATAGAATAGTACCTTAATTCATATTTAACTGTTATCAAAATTAATTTAATGATCTTCGTGTATCGACCACTTTTAATCACATATTTAGTTCAATAATCATTTTAATATACCAATATCAATAAATAAATGAACTCTTGATAATTAATCGTTATTTTTAAATTGTGAATTTTAATCATTGAGCTTTTATTTTAAATATAACAAAAAATAAACTATCTAATAAATAAATTTAAACAGTAATTAAATATTTTTATATTTAAAATCATAACTTTAGGATACATTAGGTTATTTTTAACAATATAATATATTTTAAGAATACAAATTGATTTATTTTCTTTAAAGATATGTGAAGAATTTATTTTATTTTAATTTCATAACTTTCTAGCAATTTGAAAAATCTACTTTTAAATTTAAAGAATATTTAAATAGCTTAGTAAAAAAGTAATCTGTTTTTAAAATCATAAGTTAAATTTAATAATAAGCAATTTTAGACTAAAAATATTTAAAAAGGATCTTTGACATTGAAAATATAAGAACATTAGAGAAGAAAAAATAATAGTTTCAAAATATCAACGCATCATCTTTTACAAAACAACCAGATTATATACTATTCGCGACTTTTTAGACGTTGAGATGTTATTATGTATATCAGAACTAAATGTAACATATTAAAGAAATAAACTACTTTTAAAAATAAGTCGCAGACATATTATTCTCGCATTTAGTTTTTTCGTTCTGAGAAGAATAGCAGAATAAAATGTTATAGTGAGAAGTTAAACATAGTTAAAAAAAAAAAAACAGGAATAGAATCGTATTCACAAGTATGTCTGCATCGAAAGAGTTCTCAATTCTTAACTTTTATTCAAATACTTTTATGTCTGACACCGATTATTCTTACATGAACAAAACCTGCGGAAAAGAAGACAAACAGGGAGACATAAACCTGCATATTTCATCTTTCTTTTCTTAAAAAATATTAAACTCCCAGAGATTCGGATATTTTTTTTTTATAAAATATATTTGAAATAGTATTCTGTGAATAAATAAAAAAGGAACTGGGTCAGTAACAACTATTCAAAATTATTACAACATATCTAATAATAAGCTTATTTAATAAAATGAAACATTTTGTTTTTAATTTTAAATTATATTGCAAACAAGCTTGGTAAACAATTATAAACTATAATGGTTATAATTAATAAATTTACGTGTCTGAAAGCATAACAGCTTTCTCTTAAGAAATTAATAATTACATGAAATGTATATAATAACAGAAAAAATTAACATTTAAGAACTAAACAGTACTTATAAATAAATAATGATTATATAACATTAACATTTTATATCCACTACAAATTAAATCAAGACACTTTAATTTAATCTATATTAAATATGATATTATGTTATAAAAAGCGTGAGAGAAATCTTTAGCAGATCACAAGGAACGCTGTTCAAGACATTACAGTGAGAAAGGGATTGAATTTATGTGATTACTCAAACATAAAAAAACAAGAATTCTAGTAATTTTTGACACGTGCTGCCATCTCTTAACAAAAGGATAAATCGATAGTAATCATAATTGGTTACAAAAGGAAATTCTTAAATATGTATTTAAATGATATAAATTAGGGCTTTTATGAAGAATACTTTATTTTGAACTTAAATAAATGAAACGAAACTAATATCTATTTATTGAATCTAAATAACCATTGTTAGACATATTCATTGTTGTATACAATAGACACATTCATTGTTACTCATTATACCATTTTCCAATTTGCATTGTTTCAATGCAACGTGTGAACAAAATACAAATAATAACAATTTTTAAAACCTAATTAAATTTTGTCATTTTTTAACGTTTAAAATCAGAATCTTTTAAACTTGACTTTGAATTCCAAATTCTTTTATATTTTTCAATACTTCAGTTTAAAGTTATTTATATATACAAATATTCATTACACACAATCTTACTAAACACATTTTAGAATAAAAATTTTTAAAAAATGGTTTTTAATTTTAAACTGTTATCTTTGACTTCATTAAAATTTCTCATTAATGTACGGAGTATCTCTGAGTTCAAAATTAGGAATAAATTTTTAATAATCAAAATTACTTATTTGTAATTTTGATTCTAAGAATTACTTGCCCCTAAGATAGTTGTTAAAATCTACGTTATTTAATAAATTTTAATGAATACGCATTGAATTTTTAGTTAAATAAACTATATTAAAACCTATTTAACATTCATAAACGCAGTTTGAAATATAACTATTTACTAATAAAAGCAGGTGACGGATGCACGATTGCATAATTATGTTAAATGATACCATTATTGTTTACGAGTTTAATGCTAGTTTTGCAAGTGAATAATTACGTTTATTTCTTTTCGAAGGAAATCTTATTCATTTATTCAAGCAACGAGAATACTTCGTCATTTAATAGGGATTCATTCACTTTTCCAAGTCGTGCCTTTCAGTCGGCACTCCCGGTAAACAAAACAAATTTGAATGCAGTTGACTTCGAAACTGTCGTCTAAGATTTCGGTTATATTAAAACCTTTTCAGACGATAAAACTATTGAAGTTAATTTATTTCTTAATCGCTAAGCATCTGCGAATATATTCCTTGCCAGACATTCGAAAACATTTAAAATTACCCTTTCCCTCTTCACAAACTCTTCGAAAACAAGCAGATGGTCTTACCGCTCAGACGATGAAGAAAGCAAAAAAAAAAAAAAGATTCCAAAGCGAAGAGAATAGATGTGGTGTCTCGAAATTAATAAAACTCGTCGTCAGGCAGTTGGGGTGTTCGACAAATAACCCGATTAAGCCCTTCTTCTCGTCCCATTCCGTAAAGGGGGAGGAAATTATTTGTTTGAGCAGAAAGCTGTAGAAGGAGTTTGTCGTTTGATGACTGGCTGCAATGGTCCGTCATTGTCTTTGCCTAATTGAGCCATTCCAGCAAAGTTAATGATGATAGCTGGCATGGTTTGGGGACAAATCCATTGTTAAAGGAGGGGATCTCTCCTTTTCTGAGTTCCGAAATGATAAGGGAGGGCTCAAAACCAGATTGGAATAAATGGATTCGGTTGAATTAATTCTCAATTCTTTATGCCGACGACAGATAGGGGGATTTTTCCTTCCCCCAAAGAGGTTTCGATTTAATCGACGGCACCAAGGGGGAGGAATTCTGAAAGGAATCGTTTGTTCTGAATTGCTTTAGTTGAGTCTGATTCTGTAGCAAGGCCATGAAGCGATAGAAAGGTACAAAGAATAGAAATGAATCGTTTCCAAAGACCTGCGGTTTCATTATAAAGTCTGCGCATTGTTTCAACGCTTCGAGTTTGTTGTCGTTTTGATAATTTGGCGATTGATCAATTTTCTCCTTTAATAAAGGTTGGCAAAGATGTAATGATGCCAAAACAAATTATCGCTAACATACGATTTAGAATTAATTTTTCCGCCGAAGTAATTATATCACCTTTGGAAATGAATAGATAATTAAAACTTGTTATAAGCATTGTATACAAGTTTAGTTCTCATGCAAAAATAGAAATCTAATCATGTTAATTTGCGTTTTGGGATTCTGTTATAATACTATCACCAATAATATTTATTTTTGATACTGAAGAGAGAGAAAATACAAGTCAAACATAAATGATTGCAGAAGTATTATGTTTGGCTGATTTATATGAGGATCGTAAATATTAGATAATATAGTGTATGGTTCAAAAATTACTATATATCATTGCATTAACAAAAGATTATTAAGGTTACATAATTAAGAATATATATAGTTTTAGAAATATTAGTTTATCCATATTTTTCGCACAATTTCCATGTTCAATAGCTTGCTATTTAATTTTAGTAAGGATGTTTTTGGCATTCATTATTTTTAAGGATGTAACTAAAATAACCAACCATTACCTAAAACATTTTATTAATTGGATTTTAAATATGCGATTAAAATTTATTATGAATATTCTAATAATATTACTATTATTAAATGAAAAAAGTCGTTAGAAAAATCTATAGAATCTAACAATTTAAATGCTTAGGGTTACCGTTAAGTATTCAATTATACAATAGCATAAAGTTTTAAATCGTAATTAAATATTAGAAAAATCTGGTAGTTGCCGTTGTCGTCATTGGCAATATAATTGCTATAATACAGAAATATTAAACAGCTTTAAATCAATAATTTTTTGATATATATTACTTTTATTAATATATTTTTGGTCATTTCATATTAATGTGATTTAAATTTTTTAAATTTCATAGACATAGTTATTCTTTTATGATATTTGTTACAAATGTATTTTTATTTAACGTAAGGTTTTGATTTACAAACAATTAAATTATATTTTAAAAGAAAATTTGTGTTAAAATATAATAAATTTATAACAAAAGTAACACACGTGACAGGAATTTTTATGCATTTGTTATAAAATATTCAAATATACTGATTGGTTAAGAGACTCATTTTTGCCTCATTATAATTATTCTAATACAAATTAAGTGCAGCCTTCTCTGTCTAGTGGTTGGCGTGTCTGACTGTGGATAGATAGGTCCGGATTCGAATCCCGTTTCGGGGCATGAATATACTTTCTCTCTCTAATGTCTTTGTCCTTTCCTTGTTGGTTGCCTACACTATAAACAGGGACCTATGGTATGTGTGAACTGCGGAACTCTATACCCAATTGCGGTTCAGTTTGAAAAGTGGAACAGCGTACCCATACTGCCAGTCAAAAAAAAAAAAAAAAAAAAAAAAAAAAAAAAAAAATTTAAGTAAATTACAATCTTTCAAAAAAAATACAAATTAAGTAAATTACAATCTATTTTGCTGCAAACTTTTGATCACATAAATCTAGTTATCTTATCCATGAAAATGATAATTTTGATAGAAATAAAATATAGAACTGAGTAACTATCATGTGACTTTATTAAACTTCTCTTAATCAACCGAATAGTTGTATTTATATTACAAATTAGAATAAAAATATTTACAATGCAATAATAAAACATTTGAGTGTTATTCAAATATGTAAGAATAAATGTGATATTAAAAAAATGTAATTAAATAATATTTAAACATTTCACTACAAATAGAATTCAAGATAAAAAAACAAAAAAATCAAATAAAAATAATAATTTGAAAAACTTACCCAGACTACAATTCATATTTCACTTGAAACAATTTGCAATTTTAAAGAAGGTAAATACAGATACAGAAAGATTCCAATTTAAAACGTTAGGCAGATCTCGGCGATTCCATTAATTTAATTTACTTTCTTGGCAGCATCCCCGCATGTTATCGAGACAGACGATAATTTTATTTCCTTTCGAATTTGGAATGAAAAAAAGATTCGAATCTAGGAAAACTGGACGAAAAATTGCTATTCTAATCTTTTAAACGTAATTAGTGAAAGTAGATTCGGGCGCAACAGGCGCATATTATTGCAAACGAATTTAATAAAACACTACGATCAAAGGAAGGGATATTTTTGAACTTCAATTAAACACTGTTCCGAGTATAGAAATATGATAAGATTTTATGAAATGTAATCAAATCTATTGAAATTAAGGACTGATAATTTTGCTGCGTTACGTGAAATATTCAAATATTTTAATTTTTATCTAAGGAAATGCATATTATTAAAATAAAAGCATTTTCATGACTCAGCAGAATATGCTGTTCTGAATGAAAGATAAAAGGTTCGATATTGTCATTTTTAACAACCAAAAATGAGTTATGAAGATCTGTTTAACACAAATACAACTATTAAGCAGATAGCTTTAGACTTTCACCCCTTTAATATATAAATCGGATAAATCTATAAATATGAAAAATCAGAAATATAGATTTTTAGGCGTGAAAATCTAATGTACACTTATTGCTTTTTAATAACCTCGCACTTTACTATTTACTAATAATCCCTACTAAATTAGAACGTGCCTCTTTAAGTAATATGTGTATTTATATCAATTGAATGATTCATTTACATAAAATAAAATACCCTGAAAATAATCACATGAACAATTGGTTTCTTTTTTAAAAATATTACGTAAATGGAAAAACTTTATGCAAACCCTCTGCTTTGCAAAACTGTATTGTTGCTCTCGTACTAAAATCCTAAATTTCAGAAAATAAACGCTTAATAAAAAAAGTTGTAACGATGTTTTCTGATCTTAAAATACATTTTTAAAGATGGAAAATCTACAAAATTAATTTATCCAAATTTCATTGTCTCAAATTAGCTATGTACTCCAATATGTGAGAGTGTTTAACATGACTCATGCTTCCGTATTGATGTTTAATTGTATAATATTGACTTTTTAGCAAAACTTAGAAACAAAATTAAAAATATACGAATCATTTGAGAAAACTTTATTGCTCATTTCATAGAATATAATATTAGACATTATATATACCTAACTTATATATTATAATATATGAGTTGCAAATATTGTTAATTATTTTATACTTTTAGGAACAATATTAGCAACAAATTATATTTCACACGAGCGGAACTAATAATAATTTAGATAAAAGTTAATAATAGTTTATTAAAACTGCTTAGGCACCTCTAAATGTTAATGCATCTTAATCATAATTTAGAACACAACTTACTTCTAATTAAATAGAACCTTATTGTAACCTTTACAAATATTATAATTAAGATAATGCGGTCATTTCTGTATCGAATAGAGCTAGTTTAAATTTGAAGATCAGATTGAATATTCAAAATGCTCTTGTGACATTTTTTTGGAGTAAGAAAAATCTAAAATTTGTTTTGACTTCTATATTTGAATAATAGGAGCTGAATGACAGACTTCAGATTTATGTAAATCTTTTGTATTGAATACAAAGAATATTTTTGAATGATATTCATTATAATGTGAAGATCTTTCTGTTGGATGCGTTACATTTAACTATAGAAACTTTTCAAACATTAATAGTTGTTTATTACGCAATATCAAAGATTTTTGAATAAACTATTACTAATGGTTTTAATTTGTCAGACTTCTAAAATAATAAACTTTGAAATCGGTGTAAAAATTTCAAGGATCATAAATTGTTACATGTGCCTTAAAGGTTTTTACAGTCTTACAAATAAGGTGGATTATTTTGTTATTTGAATTTCATATAAATCAATAATTTGAACTCAAATAAAGAACTTATCATTTTCTCAAATGTTAAATAGATTTAAAAGTTCTTCCTAATATGGCAATATAGTCATAAACTTAACCAATCTTATTCAGAGACTTTGAATTAATTCTATGTTTGACTGCACACTGTGATTTTATGAAAACTGTAATATATTATTTCCATATGTCTATCAGCTATAAGAAATGTGACTTTAAAAGTTCTATTAATTTTCTTTTTTATTGCCAAAATTATTGACATGTAAGAGAATTTTTCTTAAAGAGTTTAAGTAAAGTCTATGACATAACTTTCAATTTTTTTCATAGTTGGTTAATTCAAAAGAACGATTGTCAAATCTAAAAAAATTGTATGTAAGGTATTTTAAAATGTGCATCATTTGTATTTTTCTTAAATCTGTTCTACGTGTCTAAAATTGTGCTTTATGTGTACTATCTCTTAAAAATTTTCGTTGCCATCTTTTCATTAACTTAACTTTTACATTTCATCTTCTGGAAGTTTTTTCTTCGATTCTGTACTTTTTTAGGTTCTATGCGATAGTTGGTGGAAAGGAAGATATATGTTGTTCTATCAAATAGAAAAATATTTCGCATTCTCTTCCTCTAAACCAGTATTCTAAGGCTAGAATAAATCGCCAATTTTCTTCTCTATTGTTCTTTCTACCATTTATCTCGAAAATTCCATTCGAGATTATTCGAGAAGATCCAATATTATTTCAATTCATATAAATACCACGCAAACAGAAATGTACACACTTTGAAATCTCTATAAACTTCCAGATTTTTTCAAACTTTAACATCGAAAAAAAACAGTCAACAACCAAAATCTATTTTATTTCATGCTGTTCTTTTAAATTAATATTTTGGGATTATACGTGACGCGAACGCCAAACTGGCGCAATGCAGTCGAAGGCAACGAAACCATGGAACTTATTTGCATTTTAAACTGAGCTAATGTATTCAGGTTTGCTTCCAAGACCGAATGTAAAATTCCAGAACGAGAGAGGGAGGAAGCGTCACTAAACTTTTAGAATACGAATCCTTTGCAAAGATCCTCAAACTCAGATGTCTGTCCCATTGAACGACAAAAGAGAGGCGATGAATAAGAGGATTCATTTACAGATGCCTTGTAAGGGACAATGGTTATCCATTTCCATGATGTTTTCTTGGAAGTGCGCTAGCGGAAAAGTAGGACATGGCGGATAGTATTGATTAAAAATTGGACGATATTTGCTCCAAAGAATTCATTGGTGCTTGAATAGATTTCTCGATGAAATTCAAATATTTAAACTTATTCGTCATATATTCCTTCAGAGTTAAGAGTTGATTTTTAATAACAAATGAATAAGAGATTATTTCAGAAGTTATTTCTTTGTTATCATTTTGATAAAAAGCTTATTCTAGCTTAGTAGTTAGTACTGTTACCAAAAATAAAGATTAAATTTTTCTAATTATACTTATAAAATCGTAAATTTCAAATCATCCTTGCATAAAATATTAATTTTAAAAATGTTAATATAGACTTCAAATAAAATATTAAAGAAAATTTAAAATAAAAATTTTAAATTTACTTATAGCACAGAAAATGTATTTATAAATGTATGCAAAATATCTGTGAATGAAATTCGAAACTAATTAGCTAAGTAAATTTAAAATAAGTATTTTCAGAAATTAAAATTTATTTTCGAGCCAATATATCACTATTTTAAATTTGTGACATAGCATAATTTTAAACTATTTTCTTTTACAATATCTGAATAATCGGTGAAAGAAAAGCACACACACACACACACACACACACACATATATATATATATATATATATATATATATATATATATAATCGTTATATGAACTCATAAGAACAATAAAATAGTTCTTAAATTTGATCGAAAGACAGAAAAATAATTGCTAGATATCAAATGTATTTTTTCCTAACTATTTTCCTTTTATAAATGAAGTATTATTGAAAAAAATGATATGCATGCATTATATAAAAAATAAACGAAGAAAAAAATTCTTCTTTGAAAACAATACTTAATTTTATTTTATTGATGTAAGTAAAGCAAAGTTATCACTTTTTTTATGTATCAGAACTTCAGTTCCAAAAACACATTTTTCGATGTAGGAAAGCATTTCACTATTTTAACAAAATGTACCTCCACCTGTACACCATTCATCTGATTGTTTTGCTGACGTTCATAGTACTGTATCACTTTCTTCTTTTTTCAAATCAGAAAAAATCATTTTTTTTCTCACACATTATGTTATTAATTATTTAATCATCACATACAACTTATACATAAAAACTACATATAAATCAATATATATAAGTCCTAAAATGAAATTGCAGACAGTAGTGGATTTTTTGTTAAATTTTATAGACGAATAACTCATCTTCATTCAAGTCGTCCAGTAAATATCCTAGGCTTTCTTCAGTTAGTTCCTCAGTTCACAAAACTGTGATTAAAAACTCTTGTAAACCAGAGGGTTTTGTGTGTATATATATAGGGTGTCATGAAAGGTCAAGTCCAAATGCCTCGTATGATTGTGTTAGATCATGAGGGGTCAGAATTACATAGGAACAGGTAGGGGGTGGAAACACGATCATGACAATGAAATTGCATCAAGACCACCACGTGAAGAAAAGATATTAAGCAGTGTAAACAACTTTATTTTACAACAAAAACGAACCAAAATGGCGTGTAGTAGCGAGAAATCCATTAAAAGCATGAAAAATATTTCTTCCAAAACTAGCGTATGAAATCCGTACAAGATGTTCAGGTCTTATGTATGGACCGATTAGCATGTCACCTATAATGTCAATCCAAATGTTAAAGTTAAAATGTTGTTAGGGATTATGAAACCATGTAATATGAGGATTTATACTCGATCACAAATTCATGTTATGCTGGTTAAGGACACCTAACCGGGAAAGGTAGCTTCATTGGTGAACAGCATCGGTGATCGAAATTGTGGGTTTCCGAGCCTTGCTTGTAAATACTAAGTATGAATTGCACACGTTTGGGTAGTTCATATGTTTTGTCACCTTCACCTAGATCTTCTTGCAGTATTCACATTATGGAAGACTGATCGACACTTGGTTCAACATCCATCACTCGGTTGTATTTGACGTAATTGTACTCAGAATCCACACTAATTGCATTTCATTCAGCTACCTTTTTTATGACAACTATCAACTAATATTTATCTAGCTCTGACAAAAACTTTTTATCTCATTTTGCTAGGAAATAAAACTTTATTATTCTCTAAACTATATGTAAATATACATATATTAATAACCAATGAATACATTCCAAAAGAGCTTCGATTTCTATTATGCTTTGTAAATTAATATCTTTTCTGGTATTTGTGTTTAACAACAAGCTGCTACACTGAAACATTTACTAACAACTTAACAGTTAAATAATATTTAAAAATATTTTCCATATTCATATTATATCTATATAAAAAATGCAATAAAATTCCATAAAAATAATAAATATAAATGTCACTCATATTCAAGCAGTATCATACCAGTTATCACCAAAGGTAAAAAAAAAAAAAGAAAAAAATGATTTTCTTATAAATAGTTACGATGTAGAAAACTTCTTCTGCATAGCAACTATTTATTAAATGTTCGATATAGTAATAGTCTTAAATAATTTTTGATACAATTTTTTACCATTTGCCACAATTTTGCTTTTAGTCCTGATAATGGTTAAGTATTTAGCTAGACTAATCAATATATCAGCTCTTGAATAGTAGAGTATTGATTTTATGTAAGGACAAACTCGTGTTGATTTAATTCTAATTTCACATGTGATTTGGTCCATGTTGTTTTATAATTAAATTCCTCATAATGGATAGTCACGGAATCCTCATATTAACCAAGTACACGGCAATATTGCCTGAATATTATTATATTGAACATTTTGGGTGACAAACTTGAATCGGCCTTCTTTTAATTTCAACTGTCTCAATATAAGTTGTTCTATAATAATAATAAGTTGTTCTATAATATAATAATAATAAATGATAATCCCAAAGTCTTCATAATGGATAAGTATTCAACTGGAATTATAAATACACAATTCAGTCATATTAATGCGACCACCTGTCAAAAGCGGAAATAACTATCTTTCTCAGATAAAAAAGATAGAGAAATAAATTATATTCGTATGATTTTATAGCATAAAAATAAGGTATGACATTAGTGGGTTTTGATTAAGAAAAGAATGACTTCTTTGACTTAACCATTTTGTTTCCAAGAAGTCATCAATATTTTTCTTGGCGGACTTTGAGAAACATATAACTAACCACCCTTTTTTGAAACAATGATTCTTTACCGTCTAGTTCATGGTTACCGATTTTCTGTCTGCCTTTCCGATTTCACGGGTATTCGCTCCTGGCGTGACCGATACGCCAGTTCCTTGAAGAAGTCTACAACAGATAATATTTTTTTTTTATAAACTTTCGTCACTTTTGACAAAGTTATATTATTGTTAAAAAAAAAAAAAAAAAAAAAAAAAAAAAAAAAAACAAGGATATGATTTAATTTTTAGTCGTTCGTACAATAGGCCACAGTGGCAAGATCCATTGCCATTTCTTATAATCGTATTTCTATTTTATATATTTATCGATTATTTGGATGGGAAGAATATTTGGTGGGGAAATATGAAATACATGTATGTTTTGCCAAATTCTATACCTGACACTGTTTAGTATTTTTTCATTTTAGCACTTATCGATTTTTATGAATTATATTTTTGCTGCTTAATTCTATCAACGGATTTTTTTTATTATTATTATTTCTCAGAATCTTTTCTTAAAATTTTTGTATCCCGCAAGAAACAACTTAAAAAATTAAGGGTTAAGCAAATAATCACTTAAGGCGTAAAGTAAGACATAATATCTACCGTGTCAACTGCTTTCCGATATGTATATATATAAAATATTTTGCAATTATATTTGCAAAACTAATTGAAAATATGTCTTTATAAAATAAATGCTAGAAGATGTATAATATAATTCAGAAAATAAATAGAAAGACGTTTTATATTAAAAATAGTAAAATTATTCAGACTTAATTCACTAAAATACAAAAAATAACTATAACATGCAGATATATGATGTTGAATTTTATAAAAGTCTTTAATAATAATGACTTTGGCACTACATTGTGATCTGCCTAATGGTCAAAAATTGTTTTAGTACATTTTATCGTCCATTGCGTAATTATCCATAAGGTCTTTTCTTAGGTAATAGCCCTTATTCACATGTAGGAAAAATGGAAACCCGAAAAACTTTCAAGCCCCCACATTAATAGAGGTGCATGCGAAGACGAAAATGCAACATCTATCTCTAGTTGTTCGATAAGTGCTAGTATCGGTTCCGAGGCCTTTCGCTGTGAAAAACG
The DNA here is from genome assembly GCA_026290005.1 of Latrodectus geometricus. Lineage (NCBI taxonomy): Eukaryota > Metazoa > Arthropoda > Arachnida > Araneae > Theridiidae > Latrodectus > Latrodectus geometricus. The sequence goes on from JAPDSC010163890.1 coordinate 131,581, forward strand.
GTCTTGGTTACATGGCAAGATAAAGTTAGGTTAGTATTTACATATTCTTGTTTTCTAAACTTTACTTTTGGACGAAAAATTAAACAAAACATGATCTCGATTGATTAAAAATGCCTTTCAAAGAAAAAGTGTTGCCAATGAATTTTAACCTCTGAAAATATATTAAATATATTTTTAATTTTATATTCAGAAATTCAAATAATGATATTCATAAATTTAGAATTAAATTAAAATTTAATTTAAAAAATGTGTTTTGCATTGATTTAATATATTTTGCATTATTTTAATACATCAGATTAGTTATTCGGATTAATAAATATTTGTTTTACATTAAAATAACTTAATAAATAATTAGTGTTTAGCTGCATTTTTTATTTGTATTTAATACAATTAATTTTGCTCGATTTCATTTCGACAACGCAGGACATAAAATCAAAAAATGGTATTATTAATCCCAAGCAAAATATCACTAGTTGTATCTCTTACGATCCCAATTAATTTGAATAAATTAACATCTTCATATTTAACAGAAATTGCACTAATAATTTAAATCAGCGCGATGTCAGAACAAAGAAATATCAATTAGTCAAAATGTTTTAATTTCTTTAAAAAAATTGAGTTTGAAGATGTTTAATAGGATTTAGAAAATAAATTAAAAGCATTTTTTTACTAAAAATGGTATAATTAATTAGATTTATTTCATTAAAATAAATCTTTTAGATTTTAGATTTATTTCATTAAAATATACCTGTTGTTATAACATGCAAACTTACGAAACTATGTATTAACTAAATGTCGTTACTAAACTTGCTGATCTTATTAAACGTACTTTTAACGAATGTAAGCACTTGACCGAAATTCTAACATTCATTGATCCAAAAATATTTGAAAATCAAAAGAATTTTTTGGTATTCAAATTGTTTGGTATCTTATTTGTTTGGTATTGTTTGGTATCTTTTGGTATTCAAACGAATAATCATTTCCTTAACTTACGATTTGGTGACTTTATTACTGCTCAATAAAATTGTCGACAAGCTTTAATCTAAATCGTAATATACTTTGGGAAATGCTTGTCACATTTAATTTTAATAAATACGTTTACAATCCTTTAGTATATCAATAACCTGAATTTCTTTATGAAGAAATTTTACTAAAGCAAAATATTTTCATGATTTTGTAAAATTCAATCAAATTTATAAATGAATATTAAGGAAAATTTAAAATTCTTTTGATAAATTCATGTGAATACACCTTTTTTATAAAAAAAATAATTAATGAATATAGAAACAATAAATCAAAATTCTAGAATTTTTAAAAAATTTAAATATCACAAGAATTATAATTAATAGAACTTTACTATTTTGACCTAAATTATTGTTAATCTGAAAATTTAAAATGATTTTTAAAAATATTTTTTAAATTATTTAGAATAATACATATTTGCAATAAAATTTGAAACATAAATCCTTAGCCCATAAATTCAATATAAATGATTTTTAGTCCCTGGTTTTAACTGTGACGGGTGATAAATTACTACTTTTTCTGTGGAAAATAATTATTTTGGTGAAATTCTCAGGAAACGTTACATATCCGTTCAGCAAGCATTTTATCATCAATCTCATGAAATTCCAATAGTTCATTTCCTTGTGAATTATTCAGAAATTATTCGAAGAAACATGAAAATCATAAATTTAACTTCCCTCATGAAATTACGTGAAAGTTCTTATAGTGAGCAAAAATTTTCATCAAATTTTATTTGGAGATATGAATAAATACCTTCATAAAAGTTAAATGTTAGAGTTTTCAACACAACGTAATAATAATCCAATGGTGTGTTTTGACAGAATAGTTTATTATTTCAATCCAAAATTTCTAAGGAAGGCTTTAGTCAATAAATATTATTCAAAAGAGCATTTGCAAACTTTTACAAATACATAAGCAAAAATGGAAATTTATAATGGAAATAAACTGTAAATTATTTGAAAGGATTCACGACACTAAAACTTATGAATTAGTAATTAAAATGGTCTTCTATAATGTCTTAAAACAAAAAAAATGGAATCTTTCGGCGATAAATAATTAATTTCATGATTAAAAATAAAGTGTGTAAAAAGAAGACGGAAGCAATTAAATTTAACTTTCAATTAAACCTGTCATTAAACGTAGAATACTTTAGTAATTTAATTAAATACTTTGTTTTTCTTAAACTTATATTATTTTCACAATTTTGATTGCATTTAATTTCCTTTAAAGTTATGCAAAGTTTTACGATAAATAAGCGCCACAAAATTAAAGATTGTTAAAATATTCATATATTTTAAATAATAGTAAATTAAAATGTACATCAATTTAATTTATTCAAATGAATTAATAATTTATTAAACTGTTTTAAAGAATTGATTTGTTAAGTTATTGTTTACTTTCAGTGTTTAAAAATGGCACTATACAAAACTGTTATAAAATTTACTTTTGTTTTTAGAAAGAATTTGTTTGTGTAAAATATTAAAATTAATTCGTTAATTTCAAAATAATTATTTTGTGTGCACCTATATAACGAATAATTTTTAAATATTAATAAATAATTTCATCAATTCTTTTTTAGTGTAAAACTTAATTTAAGAGAATCATCTGCAGTGAAATTTATAAAATCTCACCGAACAAATTAGAAGATCTTAATTTATTTCTTTCCTTACTTGAATACAAATGTTTTCTGGAAACAATAGAAAAACTCATTTCAGATAATTTGAAGCACTTTTGCGTTCAAACATGAAAGTGAATATTTTGTCGCCTATTTTCGATATCTAAAATCCGATAACGTAACGAAAGCGAGTATCACCCACTACACGCAACGTCATTTTACTACTGAATTTGCAGTCAAATTAGTTGTAAAATCACGACGCAGTACTCGTTCGGAAATGAAGTTTTCAATTGCGGATGGGCGCACTCCTACATCGCGTGCGCAGTAATCGTTGGCCACCGTGCAACTGGACACATACGTCATATATTTTAGTGCTATGGATCTTAGATAGAAGCAGACATTAGTCACGTAATGGCGGAACGGATAATGTGGCAGTATAGGTGCCGCCATTTTTTTTTAAACGTTCATCTGCTGCAACAGTTATTCGAACAGTTTTCGTCCAAAATGTGTTTTCTGGCAGGTGCGTGGTTGGGCTTTACTCACCGCTTGGCGAAAAAAGAATCCGTTGCGGTTTTTTTCATTATTATTTTGTCCTTTTGTAAAGTTGTGGGTGTTTTCTGAAAAGAGAACACTAGCCGCATGTTGCGTGTAATAAAATAACAAAGAGATTGCTGTGCAAGGAGAAATAGTAGGTATTAGCTGCAATCGGGTAGTTGTTTGCCTTTCTGTGGTTGATATATTGGCTAACACTAGTTGCACATATGTATATAATAGCCATTTTTACAATCTCGTCTAAGTAAAAAATATAATACGAAATTAGAAAAATAACACACAAAAATTATTTCTAAAATTTACTGTCTTCATGAATGGGGAAAATAGTTATAAATTGGAATTAGTTTTGTTAATTATGTATATAATTTTAAAGGAACATAAATAGATTAAACTATCATTAGAATAAATTCTTATTTTGATTAAATATATCTGCATAATTATCATTAGAATTAATTTTTACATACAACTTTTGTATTTATGAAATTTTGGAAGTGTTCTAAATAATCTTCCCCATCTTCGAAGCAAGAAAATTTTCTAAAGAGTTTAAATGCCCGAAGCAATTCATTTCTTATAATTGATGATACAAATGCATTTATAACTCCATTATTCTCATTTTCAGAATAAGACCGTATTCTTTTCATTTTCAGAATTTCGTATTTTTTTTTTCTTTTTAATTAAAAAAAAGTAGTCAAAAGCCTCTTATTCAATGCATTAGGTAAACAAGATGTATGCTCTATAGTCTAGATATGTTTCTGATGTAGAAACTCAATTATTAATCATACTGTAAGAGAAGACACATTGTCATATTGGAGAATGAGCCCTGTATAGTCACATCTTAAAGAACTTATGGGAGACATTTTGTTGCGTAGCAATAAGTTTGTGACTTCTTCTAACTTTGTGACTTCAATAGGTCCTGAACTCTTGAAAATTGGCAAATATTACATTTTTATGACACGTGACCCTTTTCACCGTTGTGAACCGAAATATTACTTTTTTGATATGTTGGAAGTTCAAAAAATAGAATTTAAGTTTCATCAACGATTTCATGAGTAAATAAATGCCTTCATCTTTAAGTAATTTAAGAGTTTCCTCTCTGATTCTTTCACGCTTCTTTTCAGGGTGCTTAGTAAATCAATAGGGGATTTCGAATAGTAAATTATTTAGTTCATTCACAATTTTTCTTATAAATTTTTATAGATATTTATATAATCAGTATTTATTTAATCTCATTTTTAACACACTTGTCATATAAAAAGACAATCTCTCTTTCTATCAGACAGTTTCTATGTATAAAATGTTTCTTAATTTATTGCAAGTTGCTATGTTCTATAATTGGCATATTATCAAGAAGAAAAAATTAAATTATTGTCAAATTTTTTCTGTATAATAGCTTGATTTAATACTCATTTTTCTTGGCCAAATGCAAGTCTGAAGTATAATAAATTCAGTAGCCATAATATTTATTTTCATATTTTTAGAGAAAACTGGAATTTGTTTATATATTTTACTAATAAATCACTATTTGTCAACTAGAAAAGCTATAAATTAGTTCAACCTTCATAAAAGCACATTACATTATATTTATTCAAATCAAAGAATTGAAAAAGGGCTTAAAAATAATGTTGGAGGAAAGAATTTCGACAAGAGTTATTTCTTTAATTCATAAAATCCTCTAATTAATGACGACTAGAAGTGAAAACTGAGCTTAGTTTAATCCTTTCAAAATGCTTTTGTTGCTTATTGTGTTTTCCCATTAGTTACTTACAAAGTACCTTAACTGATCGAATCATAGAATCTTTTGTGGATTGATAATAGAATCAATATTATTAAAAGTTACTTGTCAATAACCAGTTGAATCTGAGAATCAGAAAACATAGGTGACATCTATGTTACCCCGATAAGAAATCAGAAAACAATCTGAATAACTGACCTTCAATGAAAATATCGCTCTTTAGTGAATACACAATAGAGTAAAGAAATAAGTAACAAAATTTAAAATTACTAAGTTTAAAAACTTTCCGTGCTTAGGTACAATTGGTGAAATTATAATTATGGCTTTGAAAACGTTCTTTTGTTTTGGTTGCTCTTTATAATGTTCATTTCTTTTTTAATTTAACAGACAGCTTATGAAATCGACGTGAGCAGTATGAGCAATTTCCTGTATAATCGTCTGAAAGTAATATTTGATCATTCCTTTCGAAAATTTACTTTTCCGCTGACGTCCACTCTCCCTCCCTAACGAAATCTTTTTGCTTTTATTTTCAGTTTGTCGCGGTGAAATAAGAATAAAAAGAAAGACAGGGCGTACTGGGAGATTTTATGTGACACTTCATCACAGAACACCTTCGGAACATCCGGAGCTCGGCCCTATTACGTGGTGACGCCCTCGGAACCGAGCTCGCGCCCTCTTTCTAAACACCACCCGCAGACTGGAAGAGGGTGGAGATCGTTTCCACCCTACCAGCAACTCTCAAAGTAGTCCTGATCACACGTGGCTGACGCTCTTTATTCTAAAAGCTCACCGCAAACGAAATGTATAATTAAAATACACTTGCTCCCTTTGTATTTGACATCATAAAAACACATTAAAATGTCGTTTCGATTACATTGCCATTCTAAGAGAAGCAGACTGCGCAATTATTGCTCATTTGGGCAATAAAACCTCAAAAATAAATTAGCAAAGTATAAGAATTAGCAGGTATAAGAATGTAAAACCGAAATAGGCTAATTTTATGAATAATGATAAAATATGATTATTAATGCTTTATATTTTATGAAAATTAATGTACTTACAGCGTACTAAAGCTACACTATGATAGTATTTAGTGATAATTAAACATTTCTTAGAACATTCTGCGGCATATTTTAGCGGCAATTAAAAAAATTGCTTTGCTTCTAACTGCTTGTTGTATTGACATCCCAATAAATTGTACAGTGAGTTATTGATAAGTTTTGCAATCTAAAAAATTCATTGCTTAATACGTTAAGATGTAAATTAAATTTATTGCCGTAAAGTCTTATTTGTATGCCTCATACAGCTGACATAAAGTTGCCCTATTTGTATGCTATATGGAATTACCGTAAAGATAAATGAATTTATTTATACAGTGAATTATTGGTGAAAATCTGATACGCACTTTGAAAAACCATCATTTCCTATTTTAGATATGATTTCTATTTTATGAAGTCTTATTTTAGATGTGATTAAGATAATTCCTGTGAAGAATAAGCATTATGCTGTATTCATACCGCTTTGAGATGAATAATGAATTATTGCTTATTCTGTTAGTTAAGTTTCAAAGTCTGAAAAATGCATTTTACAACATGATAAGGAAGTAATTAATATAATTATAAAGATGTCCTACTTGCATGCTATGTTTACATCGATTTAGCTGTCCAGTTCATTATTGGTAAAAATTTGATGCACAGTAAGAATACATCATTTGATATGTTTTAGATATGCTAAAAATACCTGAAACCTATGACATGCTTTTGTTTAAGATAATTACTGTATGATATAAAACATTACTTGATTATTATTGTAATCACTTGACAGTATGTTGTACTTATCTCCCGTTAAAATTCAGTGAAAATTATTAATGAAAGGCTCCTAATCTTAGAATACATTCAACACGTGTGACTACCTTTAGGTGTAATTAAATTATACTCAAATATAAGTGTAATGCTTTTTGTATAATTAAATTTGAAATAAATATGTCTTAGTTGTGATCTATATTATGTCGTATTGAGCTGCATTAAAATTTTCACGATTTGAAAAGTACATTCCATAACAATATTTCGAATCTTAAACAATTTTCTATTTTATTTATTCAGCAAGCGTTTCAAGATAATAAATTTATGCGTAATGTTAAAAGCTACGTATAAGAATAATAAGATGTTTTAGCTTTTTTTTTATATGGGAAGATAATAATTAAATTTATTTCTTAAAATTCTAGATCTAAATTATTCGAATGTTAGAATTATAACGGGTAAATAGAATTATTTCTAGAAATATGTATGCCTACAAAATAGTTCGTGATGTTCGGAATTTAATGGAGTTTCTACTATTCAATAAAGTTTAGACTGAACATTTATTTTTCAAAGGATTAAAATAATGGTATGCACAACAAATATTTTATGATTAGTTTATTCTGCATTACATTTCCAATGCCACAGAAATATGTATACATTTTAAAAATATATTAAATATTATATCTATTGTGTTTGTTTAACAATGGCATTTCTTTCAAAATCATTAAAATAGGTAAATAAATAATAAACTAAGTGTTAGATATATTTAAATTTATCATGACAATTAAAACTTGAAACATTTTTAAATAATTTTAAATTTGCAACTTTTTTAAAATGTTGAAATTATTTTAACTATATATATTTTTTTATTTTGCAGGTAATAATGAATTTTGAAATATTTGATGTTCCCCAAGTCTGCATACAGCAATTCTTATGGTATTTAATGAAATTATTTAATATTTATTGGTAATTCTTGGCTATACATCCTTTTAGAAACATTTTTATCACTATTTTAGTAAGTTTTATTTGGCGAAATTTCGCCAAAAATGTAATGACTAGTTATAACAAAAATAAATAAAATATTTTCATTTCTTAAATGTTATTAATAAATAGATGGAAGTATTCCTCATAATTTCATTTCATCTAAAATCAAACAATGGTAAATAAATGCTGCTTTGTTTATATATATGTATATATAATACATTTCCATTATTTTCATATGTTTAAAACCTTAATAAATTCAAAGCATTGATTTTACATAAAATAACATTAAATACTATTTTTTCTGCTAAAAAGTATGAAAACACTATTCCTTTAAATGATACAAATGATACTGTAATATCATTAAATGATACTGTATATATTTTGTTCTAACAATTTATGTGTTTCCAAATATTGGAATTGCTGATTCCGGATAAAATTATAATTAGATTGAACTTTCGCTATGTCTTAATAACACAAAAATTTTCAATTAATTTAATATATAAATCCTCCCTTCGTATTTTTTTAAAATTTATTACATTGTCAATTTTTTTATTTTGTAATATTTTATTGAAAATAATTGTATTTTTGCATATCACACCAAGTAAATCAATTTAGCTATACCTTTATAATAACGTTTCGTAAAGAAAAATTACTTAATTTTTATTTAAGTACCGATGAAAAATCAATATATTTCAAAATAAGATATTATTCAGCCGCTTTTTACTAAAGTTTTAACATTGAAAGGGAATTATATGCTTAATTTATTTTCACGTCTTAAAAAAATTCTTAGATCTTTTTTTAGAACTCATTTAAACCTAACGAATTTAATTTCTTTATGCAGGATGATTTTATCAACGAAAAGAAAATGCCGCAAGCCATAACCATAACTTAATTCATTTTGTTCCGTAAAATTTAATGACTTTTGAAGATTAAATTTATGGTTCTAATCTATTGGTATGGTATACTTTCACTTGAAAGTTGTTAAATCTTATCTACAAAATTTTTTACAGAATATTTGTTTCCCTTTTCAACGTAAAAAAAAGATCCTTTTTATCATAAATATTTCAAAATTTAATATATATATATATATATGTATATATATATATGTCAAGTTTTGCTGTAATATTAATTTCAAATTATTATTTACTTAATAAATTTACTCGATATGAATTCTTTATAAATATAATAAAATAAAAAGAAATATATTGATACATCATGGCAGAAGTCATATATATGTAACTATCCTTGTTTAATGTAATTAATATTTTTGCAATAAATAGCTTCTTTGTTGAAATAAATTTATTAATATTGTTTTAATTTAAAATTAATCAACATAGAGTAAATATTAGTTTTTTGCAGCAAATTATCAATCAAATCGTAAAACATTTCCTAATTCAATAATTATTATTAATATTCCTTAGTTGTAAGTGATTATTTTCCATTAAATTATTCTTCGAATGTGACTACATTAATAATTAATTTTGCATTTAATTTTATTTATATAACGACTATTTAATTTCGATAGTTTTATTAATTTCTTTTATTTAAATGAATATTATTTCTACACTTATTTGTTATCGTTATATAAATATATATATATATATATATTAATTTGCAGTGTTCTTAATTGCTAGCTATTTAAATTAACATTTCTAAGAATTGATAAATAAGGGGTAACTATTCTTGCTTCCAATTTAAAGATTAAATATCGTTTAATTATAGAACCTAATCAAACTAATTGTTATTTATTGCCTGTTGAATGAATGAAAGAGGAAGTCTCATATTCGTTTTGTATTAATATTCATAAATAACGAAAATATCTAATTAAATGTAAATAACGAGATATAACTTCAGACTTATAACTTTAATAACTTATATTAAAACAGCAACTAAAACTTTATTCAAAATAACTTTTAATATAGTTTTACTTATTGGAGTTACCTTTTAATTTAAATTTTTCGACTGTTTTAACCATGCGATAAATTTTTCCAATAATATTAAAGTAAACTGACTAACTATTAAAGCATAAGTTTCATATAAATTTTTAACTATTAATGTTGAACTAACATAAAATTTTTATAAGTTTGCTAGAAGCACATTATCGAAATATTCCATTTGTTTACTTTAAGAAATTTTATTATAAATTAATCAAAATTGTGTTTGTCTGGAATGAAGTTATTCTGAAATATTCCACTGAAAAAAAAAATTCAATTGTTTTCCTTGTGCAGTTGTTTAATGTCATGGTCATTCAATAACTACTTTATTTAAGTTAAGGAATTCCGATATAAATAAAAAATCAGATTCTGTTTCATTCTTTAAATAAAACTGTTTTAAAAGAATGTTGCAAGTTTTAAATATTTCTTGAAAACACATAGCCATGAAAAAATATCTTATATATTCAACAATTCTTAAATTTATTTTTAAATAGTATTAATTTTTAAGCAAATAGTTACTTACAATTTAATGGATTAACTGTATTTCAGTTAAAAATTTGTAAAATATTTATTTTTTACATTTTTGTTTTTGTAACAATCATTTTTTTTTTGCTCTATTCTATAACTTTTATTTTATTCTAAATTTGTATTTTTTTGTAATATTATCGAAAATTTTTCAAAAATCTATAAATCTTGAAACTTTCAATCAAGCGAATTAATTATATTTCCATTTTATAAATCAAGTTTACTTTATTTAAAACTCAGTATGAAAATTCCAAAACAAATAATGCATGAAATATGTATTTTTAAAAGATTAAGTATACTTTGAAGATGGATTCTGGTATATATGGGAACACGTCAATTTATTTCAGGCAAACAAGACAATAAATGTACTACCATGTGAATAGCAGATCATTTAATTGCTGAAAACTATTTTTTCATTTTCTTAGTACATCATTTCATCAGAATTTTCCATAAAAAGTGGATTATAACCTCGCAGGGCATGTAGCTCGGAAAACTCTGATGTACACACTCTAACGTATGTACTACTTTGAAAAATGCAACAGATATTTTCATTTTTTTCAATAATGACTGGGATCAAACCCAAAGTCTTCCACTCTGAAGTGTGTGGCATACGCATCCATGAGTTCTCTTGATTGGACATGTTGATACCATGTCAGGCCTAAGTGTTTTAAGGTCTTTAACTAAGCACTGCATAAATTGCTTTCTAGGTGGACTTATATCATAGTCGTGGCCATATTGACGATGCATAAGGAGAAAAACCTTGATATATACTAAACAATCATCAAACAAACGTGTATGCCGAAGACAAAAGTAAAATATCTATCTTTCTTTGAGTAATAATGTCTGGATCGAACATGGGACTTTTCGCTCTGAGGAGTGATGCCCGATCGCTAGGTCACATCATATTTATTTCAAAAGGAACACAAATAAATAGTGCTTAGAGAGAAATGAAATGCATATACAGTAATATCATAAACATTCCGCTAATAAAATTTAATTATTTTTTTAAATAATGATTTATTAAGGACTACCACACTTATATTTCTTAATCTAATAGCTGATATAATAAGTATAAAAGAAAAATTAATTTTTAATTAAATTGAGAAATTTAAAAAGAAGAATCTGTGTAAATGAACTTGAAGCCATTAAAGAATTATTTCTATCGTTCTTTGCATAATTGGGTTTAGATTCTACTGCTCAGCCCAGTCTGTTCTTGATTAAGATTATCTGGATCTTACAGTATGTTTGGCTTACTAATTATAGCCTTGCTTCAGAGGGAATATCGATATTAATCTGGCCACTTATTTAAGAAGATTTCATCTGGGTGTTATAGTTCACTGCTGTCTGTTGGAGATAATGGAGTTGAATATATTGGATTTACTTTATTGGCAATAATATTTTTCATTCATATTACCAATTACTTATTGTTAACGCATTTGAATATTTTGGATTTTTTATGGTCAAAATATTATTTTTCTCCCGAAACCATGTTATTTGCTGGTAAAACTGGATCTATTATTTGATCAATTTTTGTGATCGTTTACGAATCAGTCTTTCAATTATGATTAAAAATTATAATTATGTTTAACTATTAGGTTTTTATAACAGTAAAAAATTTCATAAAATGAAAAATTAATAAATGGAATCTGATCAGTAAATAATAAAGTACGGTATTTAATAAATTTATTCATTTCTGATTTTATAAAATAATTCATTGCTGATAGAATGCTTCGGATATATTATCAATATATCTAAATGCACAGAAATTACATATAATTAGTAAACGGGTTGTTCAGGATGGGTGATTTCCTGATCGATCTCAGTCACTATTTAACAACGAGAGATGGTTGTCGCGTTTCTGCTTTCAATATGTGTGTTTGTGAGAATGATTACTCAGTTGTGAAGATGTGATTTTCGAATTACTTAACTTGAATATATTTATGGGAAAGAAAAAGCGTCCTCATTGAATGTTCAAACGACCAATAATTCTCTATGGTTGTTAGCCAATCCGCTACTAAGTGTCAAAGAGTTATGCAATTGGGCTCGTAGTTTGATAACGGATGGTCTTTAGCAAAAATTTCAAATATGGTTCAAGGCATCTCTCTTGAGAGATGATTTTGTGATTCAGTTTTACAATGGGCGATGGGTGTTGCGATTCTGTTTTACAAGTGCACATCTGTTTGGAATGGTACTTGAGTATTTGTGGAGTGTTTCTTTGCTAACTACGCATAAATACTCGATATACTATCTGTGAGAAATTCTTCCAAAAATCACAATGATATGGTTATTTAAATGTTTTCTGAGACTAGTCTATCCATTTCAGTGTGCCAAATATTTATGTAATTACAGTCTTTCTATCGTTAAATGGAAAAACAGTGACGTTTGGAAAGGACACAGTACTCTGACCATTGTTTGATGCTTGAAGATTGACAATGCATTCTTGCTCTCTGCATGCACATCAACCTCGGTATTTATTTAAGTTTTTCTAACGTTCATTAGCAACAGATAGAAACGATCTACTATAAGTGAAAAGTCTTTACACAATTCAAATAAGATGGATTTTTAAACTTTAACATCAGTTTTCACCTAATAATATATCCATTACATGGTATCTTACATTTATGTAGTTTCACTATAGCTTAGTGGTAGAATAGCGCTTTTTGGACTGATCCTAGGACCATAACCACTGTAAAAAAAATGAAAGTTTGATGATGCAATTCTACTTTCTACATTTACATCTATCTGTTTGGTTGCTTGAATATTTATAGGGTTTCTTCCTTAGTAGAAAGCGAAATGTCTTCTAGCAAACCAAAGCGGAGTAGATTTCTAAGTGTCAGCATTAATTTCAACTGCATGTCTATCCACTACATGATGTCATACATTTATATAAAATCAATGACAACATGGAGTAGATTGATTACTACTTAAATATTATAACTTTACTATGGTCTAGTGTTTGCAAAGTTTTATTTAGGAATAATCCCAGTGCCCAGACTATTGTTGTATGATGAAAAATTAATGTCGTTCTTTGCATTTTGTCTCTATGTCTTTTGAGATAGTTTCAAAATATATTAGGTTGGAGAAAAAAAAATTCATTATTTTTACGTGAATTTCAAGTCTTTTTTTACATGTTTTGATTAACTTTCTGCAAATGATTTCAAATGGATTAGTGGCTGATATTTAGTTTGGACAGCTAAAATGGTGCTCAACTTCGGACATTTTTATCATTTTATTGATATTTTCTAGGATGGACCAACCTCTACGAGGAGCATCTTTGACATCAAATATACTTGAATCTAATCAATGAAACCGAAATTGCACGTAATTGACTTTAAAATTGGAACCGTAAATACCATTATCGATTTTTAACTACTTATTTGTATTTTCGCCCTTATCAAAGAAAAACTGGGAATGTAATTCCTTTCCTCTTTGTTGAACTTTTAAAGTGAATGGACTAATTAAGAAAACAGCAAAATATTTTTAATGTAAAATGTGATCTTTCCAATGAGCATGAATCTGAAATTGTATGGTCCTACTGAACGAGATATCAAACGTTACAGTCATCAATGGGAAAAATGATGCATTTCTTTTTCTCCAACCTAATATTCATCGCATCGGATCGTGAGAAAATCTTTAAATTAACACTGATGGAATAAAAAATTCAGGGAGTATAATCAAAATCTTTTATTCCCATTTAAGAGTATTAGCGTAAAATTTTTATTGTATCTTGTCATCAATGTGGAGAGTTGATTAGAAGTCCTGGTTGTCACTATTGCTTCGTATGAAATGACTGGAGGGTGAAATTACAAAAAAAGAACATTTTAAAGACATTTTTTTTTAGTCTTCTAAAAATCTAAATCTGTTTTTGTCCGCTTTTGGGATAGGGGAAAAATTGGATTTTTTTCACCAAACTTTGAGGTACGTGTGAAGAATATAAAACCTTAAGGCTACGGTTATAGTTTTTTTCACCAAGCTTTTAATTTCTTCTTTGTTCATCGTCTCATTAACGTAGATGCCGTGGCAGTAATTACTTTTTACCTTCAGTAAAACATTTAAAAAAAAGTGGTAGTTAAAAGAAAATTTCAAGAGACGAGTTCAAAAGTGCGCCTTTTTGTCGTGGCCTCTTTTGTTGTCTAATGTGATTTTCAGGTGGCTTTTTACTGAATCGTAATTAAAACTCGTGTTTCTCGAATTTAAACTCATTCATTTTAATTTGAGATCGGGGATTGCGTATTTATTTCTTTTTGTGTCTGGCTTTGAAAAAAACGTCTGGCTCTAAAGTCATAAAAACAAAAGAATTCTGTCTATTTCGATTTCTTTCCTTTTCTTTTAGATAAAAATGAAAAGGAACTATTGCTTGTTTACAGTTTTTTGGAAGTTAAAATATCTACTTGAAGATATATGTGCGATTTCGCAAACATGTGAAGATGTTCATTTTATTTTTGAGTACAAATGAAAGGATAACTAGTTATTTCAGTGATTAAAGGGCATCATATAAATCTCAGTTAAAGGAAATGTTATCAGAAAATAATTATTATACTAATCTGATGATATTTGATTGTTGCGGCTCCTTCAATAAACCACCAAATCCTGCAAAAATTCTCAACAAGAATAAACAAATGAAATAGTCAACAATATATGCTTCCAATTCTGTCTTTTAGACTTACATCTGGTGAATTTGGAAAACATGAAGTTATGATTTTTTTTTTCATTTAAATATTCAAAAAATATTTTGAAAATGTTTAGTTTTTTTAATGAGTAGACAAGATACCTTTTCGTTTTCTTTTTCCCGGGAAAAAAAGTTTAATCTTGCTATTAAATTTCGGTGAATAAAAGGAAACTATATATAAAAAAGCATGTAAAGATACAATGCGAATATTTTAAACATAAAAGAACATAAAGTTGTATCTTGTTAGATTCATGCGATGAAAATCTCATCAGAAAGTTAACTATTGTGATACCATGTTAAATGTATTTTCTTAGATATGCAAGCCAAACACTGTATGCAAGTAGTTTAAACTTTAATACACCTTAGTTAACAGGCAATAGACCAAAACTGGAGTAGTTAGCCTTAGGTTGTAAGGCACTTCATTTTGTGGTCTAACTGGGTGATAATCTTGACGCCGTTTTAATACTGGAAGACATGAAAATCAAGTAATACCCATTACTTTTTAACGCTACGTTGACAGCAACCTAATATAATGAAATGTTAATTTTTTTAGCACAGCATGCCAAAATGTTACCAAAATGTCGTTATTGTGACGTAATTAATTATTTTCTGGAAAAAACTTGTACATATAAATAATAAATCTAAACCTGATAAATAAAAAGCGTAAGTATATATTTTGAAAACACAGGATTTTGACAAAGAAAGCTAAAAGCATTAATATCATAAATGTAAATACAAATAAAGAAAATATAGGAACAATAATTTCAAAAATGTAAATAGAGTTCTGAGAAAAATAGCAACGTAAATTCTAAGGTAAAAATAAAAACATTTTCCAAAAATATATATATATATATATATGAAATACAATTTGAATGGGTACTTACTTATTAACGCCACTACAGGAGAAGTTCCAGTAGTGCACCAATAAAAAGCAATCCTGTTGTTCACATGCAGTTATCTCTTTTGAATTTCTTTTTGCCTTGACTTTAGTTTGACTCTATTTTTTAATGCCACGAAAATTAGTCTTTAGGATTAATCAAAAACAGAAGAA
This sequence comes from Latrodectus geometricus, assembly GCA_026290005.1. NCBI lineage: Eukaryota > Metazoa > Arthropoda > Arachnida > Araneae > Theridiidae > Latrodectus > Latrodectus geometricus. The sequence goes on from JAPDSC010163890.1 coordinate 147,465, forward strand.
GATATAATCATAAATACAATTTTATTGATCCTAATGCAGGAGTTCATGCACAAACAGTTGAGAGAATGTGGAGCAGTGTTTGATGGAGGAACAAGAGACAGAGGGGACAGTGAGACATTATTTAGAATCTTATTTAGCAAAGGTCATACGGAGACAGCACCAGCTCAAAGCAAACAAAGACTGTTTTGAATCTATGATAAACTCTATATAAGATTATTATCCACCGAAATCCGATTGACTACTTTGATTTTAAATAAAGTGTTTTAATTTATGATTTGTCGCATGTGTAGGTGTAGATTGGCGGCACTTAAAAACCGCCAAATCCCTAGCTGGGGTACCGTTAATACAGAAGTTCCTTTAAATGTTACATAATAATTTCATAAACGAAAATATGGGAGCATCGTTTTTTCATATGTAAATACCAATTTTAAAACACTCATTGAATTAGCAATTAATTTTAAAAAGATGTTTTATTTTTTGATAATATAAACAAAATAGCCATACACAAACTAGAAAAAGGATATATGTCGACACAATTTTAAACAATTACTTTAAACAAATAATAAATAAAAATAATTATTTAAAATATATAAAAAAAGAACAACACACAACCTGAAATTTAAAAAGTGAGGAAATCTGTAGAAAGCATTAAAAAAATTCAGAACCATATTCCAAAAATTCTTAATAAAAATTGAAAATGGAATAAAATGTTATAAGTTTCCTCGAGATGACATAAATACTTTGGTTGCCGAAATAGAATTGTCTTCATAATTCTTATTATTCTTGATCATTTCGACTTAATAAAGAACAAGGATTACAGATAAACGAGGATATCAGCCAAAGAATTCACTACTATACTACATGAGTCCTGCATTTGCATTTATAGGGAAAAGAAATTGGATAAAGATTATTCAATTATATTACTTTATCATAGATTAGAAAGAAGGAAATGCATTATTTTTACTTGAACTTTCTGACTTTATTTAGCATGTTTCGGATTCGCTTAGTGCAAATGATTTAAACTGTTTTAGGACCGACGTTTAGTTCTTGGTGATGCTACGACTGATAACATGACAGCCAACTTCGATCCTATTTATGATTTTATTGACATTTTCGACAATGGGCATGATTGTGGGAGATGCATCATTAACATCAAAAATACGTGAACGAAATCAAGATTGTACATAATTAGCTGTTACAGTATCACAACAATGAACAACATACACAATTTCAGCCTCCTGACTTGTATTTTCACTTTTATCAAATTAAAAGAACTTAATTTATCAAAGAAAACCGAAGATCTATTAAATTTTCGTTTTGTTGGTTTTCAATAACTCAGAACTGAATGGACAAAACAAAAAACAGCAAAAGAACAAAACCTCACTTTCTTAGAAGCATAAATCTGAAATTGTGTGATCAATACAGCCATCTACCGAAAAAAATAATGGATTTTTTTTCCCAAAATAATATAGCATAAAATATAACACACGGCATTTATCTATTTTACAGCCAAATTTAAGTGTAATATCCCTTATTGCGCACATCATAATACAATGCAAAAATTTTACAGTCAAGCAAAATAATTTCTCCTACAAAACACAGAATTTGATTGTTTCATACACAATTGAAATTTACAGTGAAAAATCAATAAAATATTTTAATATAATCTTTATATATGACTTATGTTTAAAATAATTATTAATATAGTAGTATGATAAACTGTATTATAGTTGTTTCATTTCACATTTAAGAAGTAATTTCATAATGTAAAAACATCTATTCTGAACATGAAACGGATGAACATATATGAGAATTAATTATAATATAATTTCTTTGAAACATCTTATTCTACGAGCATTAGATCATTTATCGTTAACGAGACGGACGGACTTCTTACAAAAGTGAACGTGTCAGTCTCAATTACGCCGCAAGGCACGTACGTGAACGTTATGTCTAAAAATCATTCAATCCAGTTTCTTGTCGTTATTAACACCATAGCGTGGCCCTCACGGTTGAAGATAAGTTGCGTTTAGTACCCCAGGCACGTTTTCACTGTCACGGTGCTTGTGCGCTTCTTGTGTAGTGGCGACCATGATTTGTGGTTCTCCATCTCGTGATCTACTTGTCCTTGGAAAAGCATGGTTTATTCCAAAATCTTGATCCCACCTTCCACTCCTTCCCTTTCCTGCTTAAAGTGCAATTCCTATTTAAAAGTGGTGCATCTGCGTAGGTGGGTAGGATTCTTTATTGACCTGTTTGTGCCTTATATCATCCCTACCGTCAGATAATAAAGATGATCCTTCTTTTCTAGAAATTCTGCCTCCTTATCTGCTTTTTGCAGATTAGGCGATAGGAAGTCATTTTCTCCTCTACCCTATTTTTTTCCACTGATACCTTTTTTTTATTTTTTTATGTGTGTGTAATCAGAAAACTCCACGTGATGACACATCTGGTTTATGAATCTTGGGAAAGGATTGCGAGTAACTGGAAAATTCATCTTTTTAGATCACTGTCAAAGTCTTACAAGAAAAATACAAGTGCTCTTATTTTAACAAGAAATTCTTCACCTGAATAGATCTGAAATTTAACAAAAGCCGTGCTTTTAACAAGTTTCAAAAGTGATAAAATACTTCTCAGAGCTGCGTTCTTATATTAACAAAATCGAATCACATGTATTAATATTTCCTAAAGAGAAATTTTCAAGGAAAAAAATTTAAAAAGGCAAGAAAATAATTATATTTTTATTAGGAATTTCTACATGTAATAATCAATTATAAAAAATATATCTACACATTCATATCATTTGCAGCTATCATAATATTTGGTTTATCGATAAAGATACATTCAAACTTTCTATGCTATGAAAGAATAAAATATATACAATAATTTATAATTCCCTGAAGTTAATAGTAAAATTATTTTCACATGGTTAAATATTTTTGGGTATTCTTCGATCTTTTCGTTTATTTTCTCGCTTAAATAATGGGCTAATCCAACATAACTTTATCCATGACATATTTATTAATTATTAATAAATTTTTATTATATTCTTCACATTTAATGAAAATATTTTGAAAATATAAACGTAAATTCCTTTGTGAGTGATTTTTGTAATCAAAGGCTGCTCTAATACTGAATAAAGTCTTTAAGTATTTTGTTATAAGATTATAGCAAGTAATGTTACAAAACTGAAACATTTTAATACATAATCAGCGTTTTATATCGAGACTTCCATTTAACATAAAACCAACGAAATATGTTTTTTTATAAATTAACTACCGAAGAGAATCTCTTATTTTAGAGGACATATTATTATGTAGAACTGCAGTGGCCTGGCTGGTTAGGGCATCATTCGCATTTACGTGAAGATTGTGAGTTCACTAAAGGTGGCTGGGTCTTGTGATATGTGTCGTGATCGCAATGTCTTCCAAGTGAAATGAGGTCCTAAAGGTGACAGGTCAAGCATTCGATAATCTTCTGCTTGATCCCAGCTTCTAAATTGTGCGAAGACTCCTACATGGCTCTTTCCATCTAACTGGTACAGTCCAACTCATGGCTAGGTACAGACTTGCTGCTACAACAACAATTTTTTTATTTATATCCATTGACTGTCAGTATTACATAACATTGACTAATTAAGATTATATATATATACATGTGTGTGTGTGTGTGTTCATAAATTATGAAAATTAAGAGTTTTTAATCAGCAAATTCTTTATATCCATTTAAATATCACTGGTAGGAAATTTCTAATTTTGGGGTGAAATAAGGTACCATATTTCAGCTAAGATTTATTTTAAAACTTGTTGATCTCCAAGATTTATATCAGTAATATTGCAATTTATTTCTTAAAATTCAAGTTTCCACATAGAAAATAGTGCGATACCTTTATAATATTTAATATTAGGATCAGAATTGACATGGCACACGCATATTAGTGAGAAGTTTTAAATTGTTCAGTTATATATCATGCTCCGAGTTCCTTTCAAACAAATAAATATCAAAATAAATGGAAGCGGCGGAGTGCAGCAATTCGAGCGTTCTGATTTTGCCAATTCAAAATGTAATACGAATTGCATTTCATCTGTTGAGGTAATAACAACCATGATGCTGACGATTGAAAACAGCGTAAAATGAATGTTTGTAAAGGTGTCACGATTTTGTCTGGATAATTCCACGCAGGTTCGCGACTCTTTTGGGTTATTCCTATCAGATTCTTCTTATTCAATAATCTGCAATATCTATTGAACGGAAAACAGATCGGAAATTCATATCTTGATATTCCGTTTATTAAAAATAGTATGTTATTTCTTGATATTGCGTTATACACATGTTATCTTTTTCTAATAAACTAGATTTCAATTTCTTTTTTATTGAGGAATGATAGATTAAGATGGCTTTTTCGTGAAGAATACAGAAAGTTGAAATGCTTGAAACCAACTTTTTAATATGTGTCATTTTTATGACAATGTAAAATTAAAGGAACATTTTTTATAAATTTAATATATTATAAAGCATGGAACTTTCAATTTAGAGTGTGTGAATTAAAATAAGTATTCTTCAAATAATTAGTATTTATTAACTGGACAATAGGTTCTGCCCTCTATTGTTAAAATTTTAAACTAATAGATCAAGTATATTATTTTACATCGCTGTTAATTAAAGAAAAATCTGTTCATTTTTTTATGAATAACATAAAAGCCTCTTTTTTATTAGTTACAACATCTATAAAAAATGTTGTCTTTAAAAATATTTCATAAGGTCAATTTTATTATTTTCTACTAATTGTCACAATAATTTGTAATTTTTCATCTTCATGAGTAATAACTCTTAATTAATAAAATATGCTGGTCTATTCCTACTGTTTAAAATAATTATGACATTGAAAATTAATAAATACATGAGAAAAAAAAGTACTAATTCCTCATGAAACGTTTCAATTTCTGCAATTCAAATAACGATGTAACAATGTTATCCACGCTTAGAATATACTAGTATATTAAAAATAAGCAATATATGCGAACTAAATCATTTAATTCAATGTTTTTATTTTAAGTTATCAATAAATTCTCTATATTTTGTAACTGTTTCTTAACCATACAGAAACTTTTAGTGACAACATGAGATGAACTTTTGGCAACAAATTTTTAACACAAATATTTTAGTAACATCCTGAACGGTTGTGTTATTTTTTTCTAGAAAACGATTCGTAAAATAGTAATCCGTAGATTCTGTGACAGTCCTCATTATTTCTTAATGTGAAGTAATTTCAAGAAATTTTCCAAAATGTGAAAGCTACTGTTGCACCTGAATATCTAAATGTGACTTGTTCTACTCTCTTTGCTAATTATTTCACTACAAGCTGTCGACAACTCAAATTATCTCTCCTTCCTTATTTGTCACCAGTGTCTTCTTTTGTCCCCTGAGAGAGTAGATTCGATGAGGACTCGACTGTATCTTCCTCGTTTGCTACACCCCTTCTGGAATCAGGGCCCCCAGGTGAGCAGGCGAAATCTGATTATCAGATACAGCTCCCTAGGGAAGTATCAATAAATGGGCTGGGATCTATACCTTTTTCTTTTCCCTTAGTATTGGGGAATATTCCTTCCCCAGATGGAATATAAGTGCCTCTGCTTATCTTAGGGAATACTTGAAGGGAACTTTACTACAACCTTGTCCCTCTATCGCATAGTTTGCCTCATTAAGAAAGAAGTAGTTTTGTAGACAAAATATTTTACTGCTATTTTTTGGCTTAGAAATGGAATACCACTTTTAGTTTTCTTTTCAAAAATACTAAGTATCACAGAATGCTTAATATTTTTTAGGTTATTTGTACTGAATTAACTTGATTGGAAATGATGATAGCTGTCTTGTATAGAATAATTTGTAATTCGAGTTGAGGCTTGGTTATTGTACGTCTGTAACCAATGCTGACAATCACTACTGACTAAACATTATTTTACTCAAACAAAATTTAAATTTAAAATTAAGATGTATATAAATTCGCTTCAATACTTTTATCAGTTTCCGTAAATAAAAAGATTTTCATTGAAATTGCTCTGCATAAAAAACATTATTAATGCAGAAGAAAAGAAATTGTGAAAAAAAAAACTTTCAATTTGTTTTCACGCAGTATATTTCCCATTTTATTTAATATATAAAATTAAAGTAAGTTATATGGGATACAAAATTTAAAATTAATTTTGGAAGTGCTACTTCATTGTATCTCTTGACCGCAATAATAATAATGATACTCTGTCAAATATAAAGAACCAAAACTATTCATATAAGCACACAACCAACTAAACGCCTCGATGGCCTGGTTAGTTAGGGCGTCATTCTTATTATCAGAAAGTGAGCCGGGATTTGGCTAAACTGAAGATTTATTGTGCTTCCTAAAGTCGGTTGGCGCAATGAAATAAAACTTAGTCGCAATGTCATCCAAGTGAAATGATACCTCTGGGTAGAAAGTTAACCTTCTGCTTGATCCCACCTTCTAAATTACGGAGGAACGCCCATCCAGCTGCTTCCACTAATTGTTCGAAACTAAATCTGGGCTGACACTGTACAGAGACGTATACTGCTGCAACAACAAATTAATAAGATTAATCTGCGTAGTTTTGTTTTCGTGGGTGAATATAAATGAAATGGGATTAATTAGATTTAAATAATAACATATAATTAATATAAGTTTAAGTATTAAAATGTTATAAATGAGAATAATTAATTTTATCACAAAATCATCAGTAAATAAATTTCTTATCATTAATTTCACGGAAAATTTCGTGTTATATTTTCATCTTAAATCTGAATGTAGATTTTGTAAAAAATGTTTTGCTAAGACTATACGATATTGCATTTGAGTGACTCATATTTTATATGCTTGCCTAATTATCAAAAACACCTGTAAATATATATATATATATACCTAGGCTAAGATAGAAGTAAATATTTCTTATTCTTGTGACATATCTATAATTTCGTGTTCATTTATATTTTAAAGACTTTTCATATCTTATAGAATAAAACGCGCGCGTTATATATTTTTCTATTACCATTTACTTTTATAAATAAATGTGATTATTTCTAATTTCATACTTAATTCAAATGTAATCATAAAATTAAAAAATATTATAAATAATAAATTTAACTGTATGTATTTTTAATTAAATGAAAATGTATACATCAATTATTATTTGTTTTTACATTTTTCATTACAAAAAAAGATGTAATCTATTGAATTTTCATTTTCTTAAGAAATGTGGAAAAATAAATAAAATTTTAAACAGTTAAATCATTTATTCATCTAAATAAATTTGAAATCATGTATTTTTAATTATTAAATTATATACTTTTTTGTCGGATTAATAAGTATAGTTAAATGAAAAAATCTTTTAAATTTGATAAAAACTGTACTTGAGCTTATAATTTAACTTTTATTTGATTACCTATGAAAACTTGGGAAAATTTTTAAGGTTTCAAATTCAAATAGTAATAAGAATTTTTTAAGGAATTTCAGCATTGTTTATTTATCAAAAGCTTTATTCAACAACTAAAAAATTTAATTTATATATGAATACATTGAAGCCTTTATGAAATTTCATTCTTATTTAACATGTTATATACATGAATAAAAGGTATTCGAATTTGCATCGGTATATAAAAAAACACTTTTTGTGATACATTTGTCATTATCTTTCTCTTAAAAATATATTTAGAATTCCTGCGAAACAACAGCTTGCAAAGAGAGAGAGAGAGCATTTAAAATTAGCTTACAAATTTCTTTAAAAATGCAAATTTAATAAGTTTTCATCATCAATAACACTTTCATTGTAAAACATTTAGATTTTTTCAGAATTTTATATAAAATATGTAGAATAATAAAATCAAGTTATGAGTCCCCTTATTTTTAGATAACTAGAGAATTTATACAAGGTGTATTTTATGCGATATCTGTAAAATCTGCTTTTTTTATTCGGTTCTCTTGAATTAGATTTTCTTTAGACAAACTTATTCAGAAAGCTCATGCAGATTTCTTAAGCAAAAGAATCTCACTTACATTAACTTATATATTTCAATATGTTTAACGTCAAGCGTGATTATTGATATATAAAATCAAGAGGAGGAAGTAATGACAACTTATATAGTGGGGCACACAGTGGGTTTTCCATTATTTCTGCGATAGTGGATGAGTCTTGATAATTTAGAAGACTGAACAAAAGCAGAACACTCCCAGACTAGGCCTACTAACCCAGAGGTATCATTTCACATGGAGGACATTGCGATCATGACATATTTAACGCATCCAAGCCGCCATTAGCAAAAGTCAGGACTCGAACCTGCCTTTAAAGAGAACGAACGCCCTAACCAACCAAACCACTGTGCCCTAAATGCTACAGATTGAATACAGAATTTGATGGTTTAATTTCCATCATATTAATAAAGGCTTCTTTTCTAACTTTCTTTTTTCTTGCTTTTTTTACTGATCAATACTTTTAACATATTACTTTAAGAATGCACTTGAATAATATGAATTGGAAATAAAACGAAAAAGACAGTAAATGCTAAACTTTTAATAAAAATGTTTTGCAGTGACAGTAGGCAATTTCATATCCAATATTTATGATCTCTGCCCACCTAGCATTTGATTTTTTATAGTTTGAAGCATATTTTAAACTATTAGCCCTTTGTCTAATTCTTTTGTTAAAAAAATTGTATTTGAGCGACAACCAAACTACTTACACCAAATTCATCAAATGAAGACTAAAGCGTAACACTATTTACCACTGAGAAATTTCATATTCCGCTTATAAAGATAGATGGATAGCACTCAATACCATGATTTTCTTTCTGTTTGCAACACAGATTGACAATTTGATAGCCGATTGGTTAACTCTGGCCTCTGGCTCTTAAGTTTGACAGTTGAATCTTTGAGGTTAATTTTTGCACCCATGATCTACGATGTGGTGATGTCCGAAACACTACGAACCCGAAATGGGTATTGAACTCACAAACTGTTGAGTTGAAGGTGTGAGTGATAATTATTCTACTCCTAGTGAAACTGGACTACGGATCAACAAGCAATGAGTTTGCTTTGATATTTTTCTATTTTTTGATGTCAGTTTTAAAATGTAGGAAACTGTCAGATAAGTTTTCCTGAGCAAAAATTTGTCGGTGAACAGCAACCAAAACTTTGAACCCAAATGCATGAGACCAGAAATAAAAATATTTGACACTTTACTACAATTCAAGTCCAGCTTATTAACTTATACATTGTATGATTTATCTTACAGTACTTCTTCACCATCAACGCAGTGTGAATAGAAAAAGTTTATTATTCATATTTATTAATTCCTTCAATTGCAAGCATTACTCCCAGTGGAAACATTGTCAGAATCTTTACCAAAAATAAGAAGCTCAAAACCCAATTATTTATTATAAATTGCTCAGAATTTCAAAACCTCTAGACAGCTTTGAAAAAAAGAAAAGTTCATAATATAATTCTTAAAATTGAATAAAAAAAAGAGAGAAACAATACATTCAATTCAAAACTCCATCGGATTAAATCAGAATCACACAGCCACTGAAAGATTAGAAAAGTGCAAAAGTAAAAATCAATCGAGATTTCATTAATTTCCAACGAATGATTCTTTTTTTTAACAACGAATCACATCTCTAAAATACACAAGCTAACAAACAAATCCGAAAACAATACTCGGATTGAAACTTTTAAGAATCGAATGAAATTTATTTTCTACGCTGAGTACTAAATTATAAATCAAAATCGACATAATAGCCTTCTGTTCTCTTAAAGTACTGGAATTCCCTTTTTTCAACTTTGTAAAAATAAAATAAGTGCCTTTTTTGTGTTTGCTATGGAAGTTTTCTTTCGAGGAATTTTTTTTCTTTTCCTATTAATACTTAAATTTCAATTTCGTTGAATCGTGCTATGATAGAACCAAAAGACTCCAGGGAAAAAGTACTGTGTGTAGTTTTTATCCATTGATTTTTAAGTAGATGATCTTCTTTTGTGGATTATTTTATTTTATTTTGTGGAGCACATTCTTTGTATTATCTTTTCAGAAAACTAATTTTACAATGAAACTTTTATCGTTGTAATTCATCGTGAATTTCCTTTATACATACTGCTTCAGATTTGTATTTACTACACAGATTTGTTAGATGCTATTTTAAAAAATCTTTTTGGGGATAAATTTAATAAATGCGGAAAAGATTTGAATTTATAAAGTTGTTTAAATTTTAAAAAGATACATTCTAAAGTCAAATATAACTGGATTAAATTAACATAAGAAGTTATTAAAATTCATTTCATATATTTAGGAGGACTCACGTGGGCCTTTGGGTCACTACGAACATAAAAACCAGAAGTGGGAATCAAATCCATAAACTGTTGAATTGAAGTACAAAGAGATAACACTTCAGTTGTGTGTCAATTAGAAAAAGAATGTGAGAACATAATTTCCAAAGAATATAATAAAAATTATTTACTCTGATATACAGTTATATGCTCATTTTTCTGGAAGTTTTAGTAAGTACATTATAAAGGTAAAGCTTAGATTGTTCCAGTATATAATTAATTTTATTGTAATTAACTTCCTTATTTATCTTAAGCACAACATATAATTAAAATAAATGATAAAATATGTAAAATAATTCGAGAAATATTTCGTTCTTAAATTTTAATCTGCAGAATTATTCTACCTTGGTTCCAGCACAAACAGCGCCGTCTAGTGGTGAATAGTATAAGCAATATTAAGCTTATCAACTGACGAAATTTTATCCCTTGTACACATAAGCAGTGAAACATCAAGAAGAAACGGGTAAAAAAAATTGTTACAGCATTGATTAATTGCATTGCTGTTGCACTTTTAATTTGTAAGTAGTGATTACGATATTACTTCAAGCGAAACTAATTTGAATTATTTTCTACATTTGAAGAATTAAACTCGCTTTAAAGGTATTTACTTTTAAATAATGGAGCATGAAATGAGAGGCAAACTTATTTTTTTTTTAAAATACACTGTTGGTTGATTTTATGGGTCATGGCGATCAAAGCTTTCAAATATCGAAAAACAAAAAGGGCGCTAAAATCGTTTTCATCGTTGATTCAACTTTTGTTCTATCCCGTGATGCCAATTTCATTATCAAAATCCCTCTTCTCTTTCGTTTCCAAGGTTAGATGGTTTCCATAATTCAAAAATCTACTTCCGCCTTCCGGAAATGAGGAAATAAAATACAACAAAAAATATGAATGCCTTCGTGAAATTAATTATATTTCTGAAAAATTCATTACCTTGCGCTTTAGAATCTTAAATTTGCATATTTTTTCGATTCTCGTTCAATTCAGTTGATTAATTATGGAACAATTGAGGCATCTTAAATGAGGTCGTTTGTATTTTCAAAAGAATTATTTAAACTTCTTGGAGTTCCGAGCATAATATTTCTGAAATCATTTAAATTTATGTGTCGTATCCTTGTATACATTTCGACCTTTGTGTCCTTCAAGAATTGTATTATAATCTCTTTTTGTTTCAACGAAACAAAACATTTTCATTGTTTTATTGTAAACGTTGTTTTGTTTGATGAAAATGCTTTTTATTTGCATGCATAGTTAAAAGGGGGGGGGGGTTAACATCCTTTTAATAATCTATTCTTTAAAATTTAACATCAGATTCTTTATTTTTTTTAAAACTTCAAACACTTTGTACTTTTAATAACTTACTAATGTCTTGAATTTTATTTGATATTAAATATTTTGTTGTGATTCATTTTCAAATAATAAGTAAAAATTTGTCGCAAATATGAAATGTTATAAATAAAGAAAAACAATTTCAAATAACCAATAAAAGCCTATATATACATAGATCTTTTCCACATTACTTATAATATTTTTTATATCATAAAACAATTATTATTAAATATTTAATGCAATATGGTTTTGTGTAATATCACAAAAAAAAAACAAAAAAAATCAACGCAAATTGATGTCTCTTTGGCGTCAATTGTTTCGTGTTATTTCCCATTGAATAACTAAAAATTTAAAGTTAATTTAAATAAATATTTCAATTAGTATTTTAAAACATACGATTAAAAAACTGTGGGCATAACTTCCGGCAAAAATAATTTAAAAAAAAAGATACTTTACGTTTATTATTATAACTAAAACAGAAAAAAACTATATTTAGAAGGGAAACGAAAAAATATTTTATGTGTTTTAAATTAATGTGATATTAATATATATAATATTAAATTATGCTTGTTTTCTTACACTGAATATTTTTATGCAGAAAATAATAAATTAAATAATTTTTGCAAATTAATTAAAAAATTTAAAATAATAAAAAAATTAATTTTTTATAATATATTGACATTATTTATTTTTATTGAAAGGATTAAAACTTCTTTATTTAGTAAAAATAGGATTAATGTATGCAATTTAACAATAAAATATTAGTTCTTAACGCAACAAAAAATTTAATTTCAGAAAATTTCCAAATTCATCTATTTAAATTTAAGTTCATAATTTTTATAAATACTCATAAATAAAAAAAAAATTAACTGTCATTTATAAATAAAAAATAAAAAGAGAGAATTAAAATTAGAGTTATATATTAATTCTCTAAGCTATTTTTTCTAAGCTATTGTATTTTCAGATTTTAATATATATTCCTATTTTAGTCATTTCATATGTAAACTATTCAAATGGATATCTTGTTAGGAAATTAATACACCATTTTGTAATAAACCAATCTAAAAACAATTACCACTTAATTATTTCACCTTGCAATAATGCATATTTATGCCGGACGCTTAATCAGAACAGATTTTTGGAGCATAAGTTAATATATATTTACTCATTATAGTTCAACAAGGACTAACTAATCTTCCGTACTAGTATTTCGATGTACCTATTACAATTACAGGACAGGAATGAGATTACAGGAGTATATAACGCATCACTAACACGAATAGTAATGGATGGAATATTGTGTACGTTGTTCCTTATATTTAATTAATATCTCCGAATCCATTTAACCGAATGCCAAACAAGCAGAAAAATTACTTTCTGACGTAAAACAAATGAATCATGGTGAAGTTGTGGATAAATCAATACTGTTGAAGACTCCAAACTCTATGAAGAGGCCCTGGAATTACTACAGGCCGCCACGAATGGTTAATGGCTTTAACAAATAATTAATGAGCCCTAGAATAATAGGAACGGAGAACTTATCCACTTCTCTTGCCATTCCAGGTATAGTGAGGGGGGAATATGTATCAGGGAACATGAAGTTATCATCCAGTGTGGTTTCTGTTTGTTGTAAGGTACACTAAAATAAATACCATTGGTACTTGATTTTACAAGTACACCAGGAAATGATTTATTTTTCGTAGTAGATATTTACCACTATTTAAAATTTCTAATAAAAGGAACTATTTCTTCTGTATATCTGGCACTTAGGGTACTTTAATAATATTTCGCATTCATTAAATTAGTGTTTTGTAATCAAACTAAACTCTTTGGAATGAATAACAAAATATAATAAAGCAATTACGATCAAATTAAATAAAAAAACGTAAGTAAATTAATAGAACATATTTTTTGTAATAAATTTAGTATGTTGGTCATTCAAATCTAGATTGAAATTCTCCTAATAGGTGGTACTGAACGTTGTTGTGAGATTCACTGTTGTTGTTGTTGTTATCGTGTGCCAGCCAGGCTGGCAATATGGGGTGCGCTGCTCCACTTTTCCAACTGAACCATATTTGGTGTGGAGTCTGACTTCCTCAGTACACACATGCCATAGGTACCCGTTTATAGGGTAAGCAACCATTCACACACACACAAAGAAAGGACAAAGATAAGAAGGAGAGAGAGATAGAGAGAAAGTACATCCGTGCCCGAGCCAGGATTCGAACCCAGATCCCACCCATCTGTAGTCAGGTACGCTAACCACTAGACAGAAAGAACAAATTATTAAGTATTATTAAACTAATTTACATAAACACAGTTTCTAGTTCTACACCTCTATCTCAGATTCACTAATTTGATAAATAGTTACAAGTAGTGAAGTGTCACTATTATTTGAAAACACCAGCTAAAATTTTTACAAAATCGTATCAAATCCTCCGAATGCTCAAAGTTGCATTTATAGACTTATTGTATAAATACAACTTTTATACAAACTTTCGTGAATTTTTTATAAAAAGTGGAAATTGAGGTGAGAAAGTAGTAAGATGTAATTATTAGTAACTTTTTCCTGATAATTCAAATGATTATATGGAAATATCATTAAGGATACTTTTTTTTTAATCTAATCTCAAATCGACAATTTTTGATAATTTACTCACACAAAGAATTAATGAAACCATTCATTTACGATTAATGAATTACATGACAAGAAATAATCTTTTAAAATCTTTCTCAGTTCTAAGAATCCTCCTGGTTATTTTTCCCACCAGCATTTATAAAATATGATAAAAAGAGAATATTTGAAAGTTTCCAACATTTCATCACTAACATATTGTTCGAGGTTATTCCTTATTAATTCACACATTATGTTAAACTTAATAATTTTTTTTAAATTTTAAAGCTATAGTTAAAAAAATATTTAATTAAGTTAAATGTTTAATGTAACCTTATTATATATATGCGACGATGTATAGCTTCATAATGATATTTTTATATTAGTACCTACAATGTGTGTCAATCTTTTTTATTAAACTTTTACATATTCAATGATATCAAATATATGATTTCACCTTGAGTAAAAATTATCGCCAAATTCAACGCCATGTCATATATGTGTTTGAAATTTGTATTATATTCGATATGAATTCAAATTTGAAATGAACAATCCTATATCTACAAGCATTTGGAGCTGAAAAGGGAATCCCAATCATAAACGCTTGAACTTTGTAATGGATTTTTATACTTTATTTATTTTATTTTATAATATTTTCATAAAATATATAATTTTAAAAATTAGGAAAATTAACAGTTAAATTGAAAAAAAAAATCTTTCATTCATATGAGTACAAAATAAACCATCATTCAAATGGAGTATATTCGTGTTTTTAAATCATTAAAATAACCTCGAGCCACAGGAAAATACCCAAGACAGTTTTTTAAATTGTCACTCACGATTTAACATATTCAGGAATTTATTTAGAAATTGAGGCATATATATTAGAATATCTTGTCAAGAGTACTCTGCATCAGAATTACATTTTTGAAAGCTTAATGGGGACACCTGTTTTAAACTAAACTCATATTACCTCCGGTTTTATTGCTTTTGACCTTTTTAGCAGCAAATTGCCTTCATAGTCAGGCACTTACCTTCCATTCATGTCATTTAATTGCTTAGTACAAGACTAATTACTTCAGAGGTAATTATAATGTCTACGTTGTTTCCAAATTGAAAAAAAACACATAAATTACCGATTACATGTCAATTAAATTTTATGCTGTTTAAACGTAATAAATTTAAATGGTTAGATAGTTTTAATAGTAATTTTATTGACAGATATACTGGAGTCGATATTAATATAAGTTAAATTTCTTTTTTATTTATACCATAGTAATGTCACCAAGAAAAATTAAATTAAATTAATTTCAGATTTTGTTCATTTTATAAGTTAAGTAAAATAATTCAAACAAATAATATTTTATCATCATTGTTAAATTCTTGCAATTAACAATTGAAAATAACATTTTGTTGTTTTTTGTTGAGAAACTGATGGTAAACACTGATTTTTAAAATGAAAAAATTTTTATTGTTCAATTATACAAATCAAATGCATCATACAACATCAAGTAAATCATTAATCAAGTAAATCACTGAGTACATCCTGAATATTTTATAATAAATCAATGAATAGAATTTGAGTAATTTTTAAATAAAGAATATTTAATAATTTTTCAGTATTTGCAATTAATGTTAAGATATGCGTATTTTTATTTGATATACAACGGCACCAAACCAAATTTTTTAATACATTTAGAGATAAGTGTAATTTACAGCTGCGATCAAGCGCCGAGGTTGATATATGAGGCGGCATTTTTAAGAGTCATGAGTGAAAAATAACTCTATATTATATACGTATTGTGATTCTGTCAACAAATGCACTTTCAATAACATAGTAATTTACATTTAGTTTATATTTATTTCAATTTTTTCTGTTTATTGCATTAATATTTAATGAGCGATTGATTAATTAAGCAAAACTTACATTTAAATAATTTGAAAACATTGAGCATATTCTTTAACATTTTGTAAGCAACGTTTAATTAAATATTTTTTTTATTTATTTAAATTCTTTTAAAAAGCAACATTATATGCCCTCCTAATTTCACATGTTAGGATTCTTTTTTTCAATTTCCTCCATAGATGGCGCTTCTCATTAAAATACTGATATATCGGAGTATATCAAATTCTAAGCATAAATTATTATTTGGGCCATTATCAACCATATTTTATCATCTGTATAAACATTTTATCAAACTGTTCTACTTTCCATAAAATTTTGCAGCTGTGTATGACTCAATTATCAGAGTGAATCAATGAGAATATTCATAAAATTTGTGATGTTAATGTTATTTTTATCGCAAAAGAAACAGATTCTCGTCTCAAGAAAAAAATGTCTCATTTTTTGGCCAATATTAACCGAACAAATATTATTTTTTCTTCTTTAATTTAAAAAATACCTCTTTTACATGTGATTCAATTATATAGTAAATATATTTCGAAATTGAGAAAAAGATCAGATTATTTTTTTATATTTAAAATGCTTTCACTTTATTTTTCATCATTTAACTGAAAAAAATATTTTGATACATTCGTGTTCTTATTTTTTTAGAATGAAGTAGAAAAATTAGTTACATAGAAAAATATATATATACAATTTTATTTGAAAGATTTTTCTCACAGCATTTAATGTTTCAAATATACTGAAGTAAATTATAACGATATTTACTTGCATTTATAAAATATATATAACTTTTTTAAAATAGAACAATCGATTATATATTTACCGTTATTTAATTTTCTATATTTCATAACGATTTCATTAATTTGTTTCAATTTAGAAAAGTGTAAGTTTTATTACACTTTCTCTTTATAAATACTAATAAAGCTAAAATATTCAAAATTTACGCGTATTTTGATCATAAATTCAATTACTTTTATAAGAATCGCTTCCATTTTTCTAATCATAATTAAAGAGGTGAAAGCTGTTAAGCAGAACTCAACTTAAAATAACGAATTTTTTCCTAATTAATTTTCAAAATGTTTTCTGATGTACAAATAATTACCTAATTATGTTTGGTTATCTCGATGAGGAACGGAGTTTATGTCTGAGCATTTCGATGTTAAAAAAAGAAAAGTTTAATTAAAGTGATGATGAGTAGAAAAATAATAAAAACAACTTTATCGCCTGACTATAATCTTTCGAGTCTGATGCAAAACAAAGCGATAACACGCGTTTACGAATAAATATAACTGATATCGTCGACAATTTAATCAAGTTTTCATTGAAAATGTGTGTAAACATTTGCTTGGATGTTATTAGAAGATTTATTTTTATCTTCCAAAAGAATTTATGCATTGCTTTATACATTTATCTAACTTTTAAAATAATTTCTAAGAAGCACTTATAAATATATAATTCTCTTGTAAACTGTAAAAAATGTGTTCCATATATTTTAATTACATACATGAGATACTTTATAGCAATTTATTGAGAGATAAATATAATAAACTGCATTGATTAATAAAAAATTATTAAAATAAAATTTATTATTATTTTCATAAATTCAAAAAATAGCATTTATTATATTAATAGCAATGTAAGATAGCAATATGTAATTATTTATAGCATCTGGATAGATTATTTTGAGAATTCTTTTGAAATTAGAATTATTTTTGGATTACATTTTTTTCATAATATATTTCGGAAAATATAAATTTCGTAATTTGAATTATAATACATCTTACAGTATTCTAACTACAATTAGACATGAAAATTATTTGAATTTTGTAATATATCAATTGGGACTACAATTAAATTAATTATAAAATTATTTAAACCTGCCAGTTTAATTTTGATTAAACTATTAAAAAAGGGTTTGGATGTTTAATTGTAACTCACACACATATTTTCTTATTTATTAACTTATTTCAATTTAATCAATCACGTTGCTTTAAAAAGTTTTAATTAATATACACAGTACCATTTTTCTATAACACAAAATCAACTCATATTAACCTAAATACCTTGAGAATTATGAGTCACAATTTAGTTATAAATTTATGACCGATAAATTAATATAAAATTATTGTTGTAACCTGATCATCACCAATGCGTATCATATTTATAGCAAAAGGTTGTTGACTATGTAAATGAATAAATATTTATTCCTTAGCGAACAGATAAACAAATACAAATAAAGAAAAGAAATAGAAAATTCAGCTTCAAGCAATCGAAATATTACTTTACACATTTTATTGATGAATTTTATTTAAATCAATCAATAATCGATTGTTATATTATAGATAAAATTTGAGGTATTTAAAACTATCTCCAAGAGAAAAAGGAAAATTTAAGAACTTTAAGAGAAAATTTTGTAGAAATTAGATTATATCTAAAGAATATTTTTTTAAATATGTAATGATTATTAATTAAACTAAATATATATATTTAAATAAAATATTATTTTATTTTTAAAATGAATCTAAAAATGTCATAAAATTTCAGTTGCAATACGCAAATCAAAACTGATCATTTTTAGAAAAATATTATAAAATTCGAAAAATGGAAATATTTTATGTAATTTTTTACTTGAATACAAATATTTATATTTTAAGAAAAAATGTCGAAAATTTTAAATTACTCAGTTTCAGAAATCTTGTACGAAACAGTTTAAGATAAACGCATAAGTGTTCTTCATTAACTTTTCATGTAGAACACTTTCGCATAAAATTCTACTAATGCGAAAGTAAAAATATACACTTTACACACTTTCTATATATAATCTTGGCAGACTTAAAAACATTTCAAAAGTCTTTCTCTTTTTCTTTTGTTGGTTTAATCATCAAAACTTTAAATGAAAAGGGAAAAACCACACACACACGACTGAAGAAAAATAAATCAAAAAAGAAAAAAAAATTACCGTTAAGAAAATTTAAAGTCTAGACTTAAGTACAAAATGGCACCGTTAAAAGGGTTGAGATTTTTGCAGACTGCAAAAGTAATAATAAATTTTAAGCTCTCTTTATATTTAAAACATTTAATCTTCAACTTTTTTGTTTTTGTTTTAGGTCATTTCCCAAAAGTCCGAGCATTCTTAAGTTTTCCAAACTTAAAATTTCTTCAACTGCTAGACAGCAGACAATTTTATAAACGTATTTTTTTCTTCCCCGGTATTTACTTTGTTAATTAAAATTCAGAACCATTGAGGCTAGTTCTATCACACGTTTCTTGAGCAGTTTTCTGCATTTTTTGGCATCTTTTTGGCGAAATACTTAAGAAATTAAGTTTTCTTTCCTAATGTAAGGCTCATCTACAAATAACCGCGGTTATACAGTTTTTCTTAAAATTTTTATTTTCTTTTTAGTGGTTGAGCACTTTACTTTTAATCTAGGGTAAACATTTTAATTAAATTATTTTCCCTGAGAGAAGAGAATTTTAAGTTTTCTTTCCGATTCTTAAAATTTATTTTCCGAAATCTTTTGGCGATGAAATTAAAGTTTAAATAATTATTGTGTTCCCATTTCCTGTCCTTGCAATTTTGTACAAGATAATAATTAAAGAAAAGAAGATCGATATTATACTGAAGAGCTTCCTACAACCCATATTTGTTATTTTTAGAAAACTTTATAATACTCTTTTTACAAACTATTGTGTTTAAATTAAGGTTTCCATTCTTCGGTTTCTGCGAGAAAAATTCTAGCAATTTGAATAATTAGCTTGTAAAATATTCTAAAGTAATCTTACTCTTTCAATTATTTCGTCGGTTTTATGGTTTCAGGAAATTAAAAGGCTTCATTAAGAATTAAAACACAGTATGAAGCTCAATCAAATGAAAAGATTTTTAATAAATTTAAAAACTTTCTAATAAATCCGAACTTTTCATGGTACATAATTATACGAATATTTTCAAAAATGAGATATTTTTTTAAAAATCTAAATGTTTTCTAAAATTATATAAGCTATTAATATTTTCTTCAAAGACTACAAACATTTTTTTTGCAATTTTCATAATAACGAAAGTATTTGTTTCTTTATAATTAAAAATTTAATGAATCTAGTTATAATAGTTTACATGCTGCTTTTAGTTTAAAATAATAAATTCATTTATTTTAGTTTCAAACTAAATCTATAATGAAGTGAGTTTTTCTTCAATAAATAAATATTTTTAATTAAATTGGTTGATAAATTGTTTTATCAGTATAATTTTAATTCTTTGTAGACTATTAGTTTACGCATGATTTTTTTCAGTATAAATTAACATATTTAGTTATGTAACTGAATAAGAAAAAGCAATTGTTTTTTTCTTTGTATGAAATGAAGAAGAAAATATTTAATGGACACATATTTTTTTCTCTAATAAGGTGTCTCGAATTATTCACGTTCGCCTAGTTTAATGTATGGCGCCATTATACATGCTAAATTGCCACTATTTAATAATAAATTTACATTAAAAAATTGGAATGATAAGAAGTAGTTGAAAAATAGAGCAATAATTTCTTTTAACAATGTTGTGAAAAATGATGTTTTTGCACTGCTCTGTGAAATAAAAAAATATTAATTGAGCCAAGCCGTTGTTGAAGAAATAGCAGAACTTAATTGGTTTCTTCATCAAAATGTTGGCATTTTGTTCTGAGAAAAGTAACTTTTGGGAAATCCGTAGAAATCGTTCTCATTTTTTTTTCTTCAAGCTCGTTAAAACTTATCGATGAATAGTTGTTGACAATATTACCAGTTTCACTGTCCTTCTCACTAGATCCTCTAATCAGCAGTCAGACTTTTCGAAAAAATAAAACCGAACACAAAACTTAAATTATCCTTGAATGTCAAAAAGAAACTGTTATGTTTTTAACAAAATGAGATATATGTTTACACACGTGCTAAACATTTCTGAATATTTTTAGATAATTTTACTTTTTTGTTAGTTCATTCGAAAAAATTATATGAAAAATATTGACTCAGCCATTGAATTATTTTTTTATCGTCTCAACTGTAACGTATATAAACTTAAACTTATTTTTTCGTTTAATTTTCTATGCATATTTAATAGCAAAAGTAGTTGAAATCTTACACAATCAATTTAAAATTCATTAACATTTAATCACTTCAAAGCTTAAAGTTTTGCCATTACTATATTTAGTTAGACATCGCCTATTTTAATGATTTATTTATTCTGTAATTTTATTTGACTTATAAATCTGGCAACTAATTTTATTTTTGGAATATTGCAATCTAAATATTACTGTTCTGAATAAGTATGATTTCATTCAAACTGTAAATAATATCGAATGTTGTTCAGGAATGTTCCTCATTATCTATATATTTATAAAAATAAAATAAAATATGGAACGAAGTAGAAATTTTCAATCAGAATAATTTAAAAAAATCGAGAAATAAAATATTTTTGCTTATATATTATAAAGGAATTTTTTTCACCAATCATTTTATGATGTTTACTTGTTGCTTTTTAAATATCATAATGTTATCCCACTGTTTTTTAACTTTAAAACAGATATATTTTCATTACAGAATTTTGGTTGTTTTGTGTATTATAAGTCCATATTTGGAATTTGTTTATGAATAAGACATTTTTAACTACTATTTTGTGTTACCTTTAAAGATGATTAGAGGTACAAAATTTTATTGATAAGATTTCCTCAGTTGTATCAAATGGGTTTCCTCTGTGAACTAATACTCATATCAGCTAAACATATTGTTGAGTTTCTAAGGATTAGGGATTTAGATTTTTCTGCTTAATGCTCTACTACATTTTGTTTCCTTAACAAGTCAAATGCATTATTCTCCCTACCAATTAGACATGCTTCTTTAGTCATCATTTCTCAGGAAAAAAAAAAACCTCATAATCCTTTAGGTTTATTTTTTCCTACTTATTTCAAGTATTTAATAAGTTCATTTTCACATTTATTTAGATGTATTTCGATGTTGTTATACATGAGAATATTTAATAAGTTTTTTCATTTGTTAAAGACAAAATACAACAGGTGTTTTGGGACCTTTCGATGGTGAAAATTACTAAATCGATTAGTTGCCATCACTACTGAACTTAAAATAGATAGAAATCCTGTGCTACTTTCTTTCAGAAGTAGCTCATGACTACGCGGTTGTTTTCTTGGTTTCTTGCCTTGAGACTTATAAATTTAGTTTTTGTATTTTTGCACCAGGATGCTTCCCGGTACCTAGCCCTGAGTTGGATTTATCAGTTATATAGATGCTGCTGGGTGGAGTCTACGTAGTTTAGAAGCAGGGCCAAGCAGAATATCCCCCAATATTTGTCCTATCACCTTAAAACATATCATTTCCCATGGAGGACATTGTGACTATGACACATTTAATAGGCTTCAGCTGACATGAACGATCATAATGGATTCGATTGGGTCTGGATTCGAACACCCTTCCTTTTGATAACGAGTAGGACGCTGTAACCATTTAGCACCACACGCCCCTACACAAACAAATAAATTTAATGCACTATGTGTAAAAAATACTCATGTAAAATGGTCACTATTAGAGTCTTGCAACAATTTTCGGATGTTAGGCTATAACCTAAGTGGCGTCAAAAATATTGATTTTCTACGGAACAAAAGATTGTGATTTACAACTTTCTCCTTATCCACGCCACAGCAGCGGAAAGACTTTGGACGTCATAGATTAATGTAGAAACAGAGCTAGCCCACGAAACTCCAACAATTCCGTGAGGGAGATCAAACAAGATCATACTGATTCAATATTTTGCCATTATATCAAGAAGTATGATTACATAAATACATAATTTTTAGTAGCTAAATTTAATATAAAAATCTGTTTCAATTGTTTAGGGCTTTTATTTTTTTATTCTGACACTCCAGATAGAAGATGTAAATCAAAACAAAGAATAAGAAATGAATTTTCTTTTTGATGACTAAGTATTATAAAAATAACGCGAATGACGTCACGAATTTCTACACTGATACAACACCAACATAAAGATGGCAAATAAAACAAGCAAGGCTGTGTTGCTTTGCAAAAACTAACCGCTGCTTTGTTTCTGAACAAACATCCATTTTAGAAGCCGGCCTCTTTTTTTTGCGAAGGCATTACCTTTTCTATCGCAGAAGTGTATTTTATGTGCACTTCGTGTTTTCGAGTTTAAAGCAGGAGCCATGTGGCGCTTGCATATTATTTTTATTTCAAGACGAAAACGTGCATCGTGACGCTGCTGTTTAAAGTGGGCAGGCTGACTAAAAGTCACGTTCAAAGTAGGCGTGGACCCCACTGCAAGGGTGGAGAGCGTTCCTTCGCTTTCGCTTTCTCACGTTCGATCCACCCTAGACCAAAATTTTGCACTCTTACCCCCTTGGCTCTTCAAACAACTATAAAATTCCAAACGACAAACCATCCCACTGTTTGGGAACGATGAAGCGTTATCACCCTCGGCACTGGTAATGATTCAATCGCCTACAAATAACCGCTCATCTTTTTCGATTTAGGGGTTTGTCTGTTTGCATTTGATAAGCATCTGGACCTTTCCTAATGTTTGCTGTCAGTTGAAGCGGCAGACGAGAAAAAAGAATCATAACAATTTAAAATAGCCATAACATTTTTTATTCAATTATGATTTAATAAGAAAGTAGTTTGCTGATGCTTTAACTGTGATCGAACTCCAGAAGGTGGTAACTGATACAATGATTTCTTTCCGATGATCATTTTTCATCAACAGACGCTTATGATTATTGATCTACCATAATTGGTGGATTTTGAATATTATTAATTGTTCAACACTTTTTCCATAGATTCATGAATATTCCTGAAAGGCCATAGAACAGTGTTTATATTACATGCGAAAAAAATTAATTTATTATTTTTAATTGATTTTCAAGCTTTATTTACGTGTTTTTTATTAACTTTCCACAAATGAATTCAAACTGTTTTGTGGCTGATCTTTAGATTCTGGACTTATCATGTTGGTCAATTTCGGACATTTTTGTGATTTTATCGTTATTTTTGAAGATGGACTTACATGTACGAAGTGCATCTTTAACGCCAAATGTACCTGAATGGAATTGATGAAATCAAAATGAAACGTAATTGGCTGTTACAGTATTGGAATCATCAACACCAATATCGATTTTAACTACCTGAATTGTATTTTCGCCTTTTTTAAAGAAAAACAGCAAACGTACTGGATTTTCTCTTAGTGGACTTACATTTTTTAACACCCTGTACCTTATAACTGAATGAAATAGTTAAAAAACATCAAAAACAATTTTCTTGCGAAATGTGACATTTTCAACAAGCATAAATCTGAAATTTTATGATCGATACTGAACGAGACCAGGAACATTACAGCTCCTTGGTCGAAAAAACAATGGATTATTTTTTTCCCCCAAACTAATATAATCTGTACTCACACTACAATAAAGTTTGTTACAACGACCAATTTAAATGGAAAAAAATTGAATTAAATTATTTTTTAATTTAAACAAGTGTGGATGATGCTTTAAATTCAATCGGTTTCTAGAAAATAAAGACTGATTCAATTCTTTCTATTTGCTTTTATTAATAGTAATGTTGAATACAACTATTAATCAACCGGATTTTTATTTCTACAGAAGGATAAGTATTTTTCTACTGCTACGCGTTAACCTCCTTTTAAATCAAAGCTTATACTCTAGAATCCAAATACCACGAAGTTCGATACAGCAAATCATTTTTACGGTATTATATCATCAATGTTATGGTTAGTTGATAATATTATAGCTTGAAATATTTTTCCTGCATTATGATTTTATTTTAAAAAAGTAATATATATAATACTTATTTTTTTGTAATCTTAACACGTTGACGATATTTTAATATAAGAAACAATGAAATATAATCTTTTTTTAAGCAATAAATCATTGAAGACTATGAAACAATAATCATGCTTCTATCTTATTTCTTTCACGAAAATATTAGTTAATTTGTGTTATTTCCTTATATTTAAAAAGAAAAGTTGAAATTTGCATTATTTATCAACACATATTCATGGCGAAAACGATCGACATATTACATAGATGCCAAAGCATGCATAAAATTGGTTTTTATTCTTTTTAAATTAACAAATTTTATTAAATGCTTTTAAAATCAAGAATGAAATATTAGCAAAAATATCAAGGATTATTGAAAGTTTTCAAAGTATATTTGTTGAAAATTTAGGGTTAGCTCCTCCTTTAATAATTATTAAAATATGTAGGACCGGATTACATAAGGATCATAATTTGTCGCCAAATAGGAAGGTACAACTGATGGCGAATTAAAATTCTGCTAGCGTAAATATACAAAAATGCCGAAAAGTATACTTTCCATTGAAGAGGTGATATTAAACTGAAGCACCTGTAACCTGGCTCAGGGATAATGACTGTAATTTGATTCGCAAACACACATTTTATGTCATCTCCCTCCGGCATTTTATTACGCTATCGGCAATTGTATGTTGGCGCAAATGGTCGAGCAACAGCGTCGACACAGTTATTTCTGTTCTGTTAGTTTATACAATGATTTCGATTGGAATTTTTATCTTTGCCTCCGTGCCGTGAATTTTTAAGATGAAAAGACATCGGTGGAAACAGTTCATCTGTTTTAATATTCACTTCGTTTTATGTTTATAAGCAATTTACTTCTTGAAATTATAGGCTTTTGTTAGGAGAGATAACTCAACACATCAATATGCTTTATTTCTTTTCCAAACTAACAGTTGATTTAATTATGTTAATGTTGTAGTGTGAAAATGATGTATGATTTGTATGTAAGACATTTTTTCAATCTTTCTTTTGATTATTTTTTCAACTAGTAGACAAAGCTTGTCAGCTTTTGACTAAATTGTCTAACAATGAAAAATCAGTACTTTTTGAAAAATTTGGAATTTGTTTAAATAAGGATTTTTATTATTCATTTGTAAAAATAACGGTATTTACTATTTATGACGATATTTGTACTATACTTACCTTTGCTGAAAATGCTACTCTTCAACATGGAATGTCTCTCGTGAAGATCAACAAAAATAAACCCAATGAAGTGTGGAATGCTTGAAAATTCTGCTAGTTACGAAATTAAAAGAAATGAAAGTCAAGGTTCTTTTTTAAATGCATTCCAACTCAATCTGATCTGCGGCACATTTGAATAGTCGAAAACACATTCGCCACACTAGGCAAAAAACAAAACTTTTTTTCATAACTAAAAAACAGTAAATAGAATTATGTTTTTTTTTTTAAAAAATTAAACTAATGCAGAATAAAAGAAGATCCAATGCCTACATATTTTTTCCCTATTCCCCCTTAGCATTTATATATGCATAAATAATAGTTTTAAAATAAAGAGAAAATCCCTACCTCTACGGTTTTAAAGAACTAAAATCCGAAATTATGTTCATCAAGATATGAACAATACTGTAATTAATTCAAACTTACGTTAATTACTGTTTAAATGAACAACAAACATTCTAGTTAAAATTCGGAATGAAACATAACCATTATTTTAACTTACTCAGAAAAACAACATCGATATACAAGCTTCATACCATTTTGCTCAGTAAATATCAATTCAACTAGGAACTTAAATTTGGTGCACCTACAGACTACATGGATAACAAAGTAATTTCTTTCTCAATTTCATTGTATTAATTTTGCACACAGTTCAGTATTTAGACTTGCAAAACAAAGAAAGTATTTCAAAAACAAAATTTCGAAAGATTTTTTGAAAAAATTTTAGATGTTGTGAAGTAAAATACCAAATTCATTGGTAAATTCATTTTCATTAAAGCTTCTTTCCTTTGCTCAATTTAGTTCTTAAGATGTGTCAATTTAAAAAATAATTAATCTTAAAAATTCCTTAGTGGTATTATTTAAATATTTATATTTTGCTCAAAAGAATATTTTTGAGGTAGAACAATTTATATATGAGATTTTTATCCATTCTTTTGTAAGTAAAATACACTCTAAGTCTTAAAATACTTTAAAAATATATTTCCTTGCGATTTTCAAGGAAAAATATTTTTATTTTTAATTTGATACCTTCTAATCTTTATTTAGGTATCTTCATGAGAAAAAATATCTTTTATATTGATACTTTTTACATGTATCCAGTGTCTAGGTACAATAAAAAGTATTACAAAATGTTTCTATGTATCAAGAGTGATAACACGTGCAGTATATTAAACAGTCTTTTTTTTAAAGTTAATGTTTATTTTAACCAAAAAAAAAAAAAAAAAGATAGTCTTGTTACAGATACGACGGATAAATAAAGAGAAACAACGCTTGAAAGCAAAGCTTTTATCGTTGTTTGCAAGCATAAGCAAACATTATTTCTTTAGCTGCAAGTCAAATCCCAAAATATTCTCGTAAAAAAGAACTCATGTTTGGAAAGAAAATAATTGATAAGTAATTGAAAGAAATGATCTAGATTTTTTTAACAGCAGACATTAGAAATATATAAAAGACTTTTAAGTAAAAATATTTAATTAACTTAGTTAAAATATCTTAAAAATACATGTATAGAGTTGATAAACATAATATGTACAAAGTATTTCATTTAAAATATACATTTTATTTGGTAAAATGTTATTTCATAATACAATTTTGCAAAATCTGAACAGTTGTATCACTATTTACAATGTGGTTACAATATTCAATCACAATAACAAATATGAATATGTGAATCAATTTTAATATCAA
>JAPDSC010163890.1:188702-202772 GCA_026290005.1 Latrodectus geometricus
TATATATATATATATATACATTTGACTGAACACATTTTTATGAAATTATTTAATTGGTTCACCATTTTACTTGGCTCAGAACTTTTATATAATGTATGGAAATAACCATGAAAATAGACTGTTTATAAGCTTGGCATTTGTTTGAAATACTTTGCTTATTAAAGAATTTTGAAATTCTGTGTTATTGATTTAATGCAGTGGAAAGAAAGAAAGGAGGATGATCAAATGTGAAGGTATTGATACATAATTTCTTTTGGTATATGTAAAAAAAAAAAATATATATATATACTATTTTATTTATAATAATCATATTCTTAACAGTTTCAGTGTCAATTTTATATGTGTGAATACCGAATTCCTACAATTTATCTTATAATGTATCCTTAATTATGTCATATCAACAACATTTAATTTTTTAGTGAAAATTATGAAATAATTGAGAATATACCAAAGAGTTTTTTATAATTCATTTTAATTACTCTAACTCAAAATTTCATTCATCATGTACTCCAATGAATAAAATTTCATCTTAGGTTTCTTTCTTATTCATTTTTTCGTTATGAAATGAATATAGTAAGGTTATATGGAGGATTATTCTCTTATAACAGTTACACCTATAAATTTCATTCCATAAAAAAATTCTGTTTGAATCATTATAAGTTGAAAAACAATTCTTTGTCCATTTTATTAAGTATGAAAGATGTTTCTCTTATAAGCACATTTGAAAAATAATCTTTATTAAACAAGATAAATTTCTTTGTCGATGTAAATTCACAAAGTGAAATATGCAAAGAAAAATCCCCAGAAAAGTGTTTTTTTTTATTACTTTTTGTTTTCTTCAATATGTTTCCATAAAATTAACTTAAAAATCTCATTGTCGGTGTATAACTCGCTCTACATATGTGGGAAAAGAATAATTGTACAACTGTCTTTATATATCAGGTAGGGGAAAATGAAATCCATTATTTTCACGTGTTTTTCAAGACTTTATTTAGCATATTTCGGATTCACTTTGTGAAAATGGTATAAAGTGTTTTATGGTCAATCATGGTTCATGGTTTAGTTCATGGGCGATGCTAAAACTGTTAACACACATATCCACTTAAACTATTCCTGTGATCTCATCCGAATTTTTGAAGATAGACCTACATGTATGCGGTGTATCTTTGACATGAAAAATATCTAGCGAAATCAAAGAAACTAAAATTGCACATATTTGGCTATTACAGTATTGACTAAATAATATATTTTATACTAGGTTAAATTTGAAATTGTTCTATTGATTCTTAACGAAATATAGATCTTTGCAGCCATCAACTGAAAAAATCATGGATTTTTCCCCCAAACTAATATATCCGAAAATGCTGTTGATAAAAGTCTACAGATGTTACATACATAAGCACTTATTTAACTATTACCAGCACTTGTGTCATATTTTAAAAACATTCAAAGAAATTATACGATCCAGAACTGAAATAAGGAACTTATTACTTCATGCAATTCTATATGGACTAAAAGAATTCTTTCCAGCCGTGCATCAAAAACTTTAAATGAACAATTTTTGTACCTATTTTAAACAAACTTATCCTTTGACTGGACATAATAAATTTAAACTTTATTTATTTAATATCCATTTGATTATTATCAATATTTGTATCTGGGTCTTAATATGAAAATCCTTTGGCTTCTCTTCTATTGAAACTACTGTTAGGAAAGGAAAATTTTTTGTAAAAAAAACAAATGTTCATGACATCATGACATGGCTTCTTATTTTTACAGATTTAATTGTGTGTGTGTTTGAACCAAGAAAGTCATTTTTCTTTCTAGGAACATTTGCATATAAAATAGTTTTTAGTACATTTTTTTTTGTTATTATGTGCACTAAATTTTAAAACTTTTTATCTATATTTGCACGCCTTTTTTTAAAAAATTTCGTAATAGGAAAAGTATTACGAAATAGGAAAATTTTTCTTAAAAGAAGCAAATGTTTATGATATGGCTTCTTACTTTTCCATATTTTTGTGTGTGTGTGAATCAAGAAAATTATTTTTCTTTCTAAGAATATTTGCATATAAAGTACTTTGAATTTTTTAAATTTTTCTTTTTATTATGTGCACCATCTTTTCAAACTTTTTATTATATTTGCCTTTTTTTAGGCTTTTTTATAAAACTTGCTGTGCTCAGGAAAATGCATATTTTTCTTTAAAAAATAAAATAAAAAGAGGCTTAATGAAATTCTGAAAAAAAGCAGTAAAATATGTCACTGTTCATTTTTTTTTATAAAATAAGCATGAAATGTTAAATACCTAAGAAGTTCCCATAGCTGTCACATGTTGCTCGAAAACTCTGAATGTCATAATATATGTTTCACCCTCCCCTATCACAAGATTCTACACTATCTCTCTTCGCACTCAAAACGAAAAGGACACCCCCGCCTCAAAAAAAAAATATAAAGAAATAGCAATTTGTTGGAATGTGTCTGTGAGAGGTTTTACCCACAGTCTACGTTCCCACAACAGTTACCCTACAAGTAAAAAAATATCAACACTCCCTCAATGGGAGAAAATGACAAAAAATAGAAACATCCCCCTGCCATACGATACGAAAAACGTCATTCAAATCACAACATCGTTTTACGAGGTTAAGGAATCAAAGTGAGGGAAAACAGGGTACTTTGGAGGGATTTTTGAAGAAATAATGATCATCACCCTATTCCATAAAAATATGAAAAAGAAAGAAATGTTTGAAAAAAAATCGTATTTCATATCTCTTGCGATAATATTTCCAGTGGTCGGAAGTATATCCTTTCATTTGAGGATGATATATTGCTTACAAGATTAAATGAACCATACGCGTGCTGACAGCTCAACTCCACTCTAGCAGGGAAAGGACGCTGAACTCCCATTAAGATATGACGCCAGTGCTTCATATCCGTCGCCAAACACGCCAGAAAACTTCAACTCAAATTAAGCAGTTTTTATCACCATCAAGCTGATGATAAGAGTAACTGTGCACGCTGAAGAGAGACATTGTCTGATGATGAGAGACATCAAGATTTTGAAGCTAAGCATTAGATGCTGACAGATAACTTCATTTTCTGTAACTGTAACGGTTTTTTATTATCTAACATAGATACTTTAGGAAATGTTAAGAATTCTTAAAGATAAATTTGGCTTCGTTTTGCATTTTTACTTTTTACACACGAGAGTTACTTCAGTTAATAACTGAAAAACATTCAAAACTTGATTGCAAAACCTTTAGGAGTATCCAATCTTGATTTGCAAGGATGAGTTGCTTACAAAGAAAAGAGTGCATCTTAATATACAATATAATAAAGATATTCTATTGTACTTTAATATATTCAATAAAATATGGTACTCTTGAAGCATATAAATGGTATGTCAGAATATTTGAAAACTTTAAAAATACATTATCTTGATTTCACATTTAATCTGTAATTTTTTGAGTTGTATCTATAAAATGCACGATAGTATTTCGGTAAATTTTTTAATGGAAAATTCTTTAATTTCGTCTTATAAAAGCATTTAATAAAATGAGTTAATGGTTTCAGATATATATTATTTTATAAATCTTTATAAATACCAAATTAAAATTTTGTTAGAAAAAATCACACTTAATCACACTTGCACTGAAAGTGCACTGAATTTTAAATATCATTCTCACAGCTCGTCATAAAGGGAATTATAATCAAAATGTTTTTTAGGTATAGTGCAAAAAGTGTGGGTAATTTATTTCAGCTGTAAAGTTGTGGTCTTTAAAGTGGAAGATACTGAGTTGGAATTCACCCACTGTTCTATAAGGAGAGATGAGTATTTCACTTCTATACTTAAACCTACAAATTTACTAGGGTAGATACCATATTTATATAGTTGTAAGAAGGAAGTTGGGCATAAAATTTTACATTTTATTTTATCCCTCACATGAGATACATAATTTATGTAATACAAATAAATTTGCCTTGCTAAAATTATTAAATAGCTACTCTATAACTCAAAAGAACCCTCATTGTTCTTTTTCATAGTTTAAAAATTACAACCATAAATAATACAAACTTATTTGTTTGGGACTCTACACAGTCCATTTCTAAATGCTAGTGTTAATAAACCAACGACTTACTGTTTTAAAAGAATTCGGAATCATTCCTGTCAGAGATAGGAATCGAACCATAAACTGTAGAATCATAAGCCCAGTGACTTAAAAAAAATCTATTGAATTAATCTTAAGTAATTTCAAAAGTGCAATATTAATATACTTACATCAGTTAAATCAGTTATTTAGGTAGTTTTTAACCTTTTGGATACAATTGACGATTAAGACTCATTATCTGATTACTGCAATACAATACAGTGACAGTCTTTATATATTTCAGTATTCAAAGGGTTAAGGTAATAAAGACATCTGTAATAATGTATGAATAGAAGAGAATGGAATTTGAATAATCGCATAATTATTTGCAAATTCAGCTTTCGTAATTAGTGCATACATTTTTTTTTACTCTAAACAAATATATTAGATTGTGTATTTTTTTTTATACAATATCTAAAGACAAAAAATCCTAACTTTGAAATCATAAGACAAGTTTTAGCTGCTTAATATCTCATTTTAATCATCTTTTCAATCATCTTGGTGTCATTATATAATTTTTTTCAAAAATGCATTGTTTGCAGAATCAAACTTTTTACCATGTCATTTGATGAATTTTTTAAAAAATCATTTTGTAATAAATAAATCACTCAACTTAAAATACGAATATTATGAAATTAAAATTTTCAAAAATTTTAAATTTTTCTTTCATGAATTATCACGATATAACCAACTTCCTTTACAGAGCGAACATTAACTTGAACGTAAATTGGAATTTATTATTGCCAACTAAAATTGTTTTCATGTAAAACATAAATTATTTATTATAAAATTATAATTAAATATAGTTAGTTTCGAAAATTTTAAATCCTTCTTTCACGAATTATCTCGGCATAACGAGTTTATATTATGGACATGCATTAACTTGACCTTGAATTGCGATTTACTGTTGCAAACTAAAATAGCTTATATTTCTCCTAATCCTTAGATATTTTTAGCAATTTATGAATTTCCAAGTCTGCGTCAAATTACTTAACTCTAAAAATATACAGTGTTCCCTGCCAAAATGGGAATAGTAACTACCAATTACGATCTGCTCGTTATCAATGCTTGATTGGTCTCCTTTTGCACTGAAGTGAAATGAAAAAAAAGTTCACAAGTGGTGGAAATATTAATGACTGGAAGGGGTGTAGCAACCAATCATGCGTCTCTAAACAAACCTAGCACGAATTGGTTTCTGGAGGATAATTTGAACATCGCAATTAATTAATCAATGTATTAACAATTCATAATGATCAACCTGGGGGCAGAATGTTTCTCACTTTCGTTTTCCAGACGATCACCTCGAAATTCATTAACACCCCTTCCTTCTGATTCCTTTAATTAAAGAACTTTCCACTGGGTATGACGCCTCAACTCCAGTACTCACCTTCTGGAGCTGGGTGGTTCGTGTCCACAGAGTGAAGATTCCAGACACAACGTCCATCTCACTTTCACCTCAGGGTGATGCACGGAGTTAAAGGAACAGTCACAGTTAACAGTTTTAGACTGTTGTCGTGGAAGTAATTGATTGTTTCACTCGAAAATTTGCAATTCGAAACAATAAGTTGAATGGTGACTAAATTAAATGCTTATCATAATTTCGCTCTTGCATAGTTGTACTTGGAGAGAAATTACTGTGAAATTAGCTTAAAATAAATTGGGAAACTTGAGGACATCTTTCGACAGATTATTTGGAATGAATTAAATAATTTACTTGAAAAATAACCTAACAAGTTGTTATCCACTTCAATAAATTTAGAAATATCTTTAGGGTTATCATAGTATTTATTATCTGTTATACCCGAATTTATCCTTTTACACTAGTAAGTTCCATTTTATTCATGTATTATCACATACTGTGTTTATTTTATTTAGTTAAAAAATCAAATTATATTTATTCAAAAGCAATCAAATATTCCTACAGTTTAAATAGCTTATGACAGTGACTCTAAGCCATTGCGCAGCGGCACTTTTGTGTACCACCTAGTTCTTAAAGTGTGCGGCCAATTTTTAGAAATTTATATTAATCTAAAAATTAATAATTAATTAATTAATTTTTGATTACTTAATTATTAATTTTTTATTACGAGTAAAGTTTGCTCAAAGAAAAAAAACTATCAAAGAAAACGTGTTTTAACAGTTAGGTACCATATTTCTTACAGTTAAAAACTATTTTTATCTTCAATAACTGTGATCTTTCATAAAGTGAAATATTTGTCCCACGTGAAGATATTTCAATTGTTTCCAGGATCTATAATTGTATTTTTCTATATATTATTTGTGTGAATTTGGATTTTCAGTACGAAAAAAGGATCGAGACAGTTAGATACAGATGATGATATGAGAGTAGAATTGTCATTTTTACGAACAAATGTAAATGAAATTATCAAAAAACATCAAGCTGAGATTACTCTTACAAAGTATTCTTATTTGTAGTACATATATTGTTTTATTTTACATTCAAAATTATTATTATAAACTATTTTACACAGTGTGAATTATAGAATTATAGGTAAATAAATAACATTTCTAAGCTTATCTTTGTCTGACACTAAAAATTAAAATCGTTAAAAGTGTGCCACAAAGAAAAAAAGTTTCAAAATAGCTGGCTTACAGGTTTGGCTGACCCTTGATAGATGCTAAAATACTGGGGTTGGGACTATGACTTAAAAAAATAATGATATTTTTTAATTTTATTTATTTATTAAATTTACTTACTACTTCACTTTGCAAAAAAGGTATTTTGCACTACCATTTAAATAAGTATTCGTGATTGTTTGCTAAAAGAAATAGAATGCGCCATAGAAGGATAAAAAGGTTCTTATGACTCAAAAGATGACATACAGAAAGTGTAGCCTATTCTCAGTCTTCAAGGTAATCACAATCGGCATTCAGCACTCAAGCGCTTGACATATTCGGCGACTTGAGGCAGCAGCTGATAAGTATACTTGAAAGTCGAAAAGCAAACAACACCTTCGATACATTCATTTCTCTTTGCTACTGTACGAGTTACGATTGATGAACCTGCTTTTATAACGACTGATATTCCTACTATCGACTGACGGGTGTCTCAATCACGTCGTACATTAATTTGCATACTTATTCTCACATCCTTAAATGGCAATTCGAAAACGACAGGAACTTTCTTGTTTACCTTATATTGAGCATTGAAGTTGGGGCTCTTTTCATTTTCGCATTTCAGTGCACATCTAACTGATTGCGTATAAAGAAAATATTATTATGCTGTGTAAATTTATATTAGATAATATAAATTTAAATTTATATTAGCTGTAATTTATTATTATGGAAAATGTTATATTGCTGTGAGCAGAAATATTTTTCGGAAAATTAGAAATAATGCTAAATATTATTTTTAAAAATTTTCATTATTAATTTTTAAAAAAAACTCGTATATAAAAATTGACATTCAAATGACAAACAAACCAAATCTTCTATAGCGGTTACGGATAGGAGACAATTCAAAAATTTGAAAATAATCGTAAGTCTTTTCTTAAAGCGAGCAAAAGTTCCTTAAGATTGAATTCCCTGATAAGCAACTTTGTAGACAGTTTACAGCACTAATAGTTACTTTTGAAATTAATAGAAATCAAATTTCATAATAAAAGACAGCTTATGGTTTTCATTAACCTAATCACTTCAAAATTTAAATGTTATTGAAATCCGTTCCGCTGTTATAAATTTAATTCGATTAAAAATTCAACTGAAAAAGGAGGAATAAGGAAAATAATTTCACTAAGGGAATCATTTTTCAGCTTTATTTTCTAAAATGAAACGTTTTGTATGATTATTAGGAAATTAATATTATTACATAACTGTATCTTCCAATAATATCACTGATTGGCAGATAATATTACTGTTCTGTAAAATCTAAATGATGAGATTTCTTGGAAATCAGCCAAAAATTGCTTTATTTGCGCACCGTGAATTCATCCCATAAGTATAAATCGATTATTTTTTCACTAATCACTTTTCGATAATCATGATAGTTAAATTATTTTTGGAATATTTAAGGAAAAACTCTTTTACAACATTTTTGTTTCAATGGCAATATGAAATGAGGATGTAAACTTCCCAGTTTTACAAAACAGAATGCGGAAAAAAATATAACAGGCTTTCTTCATTTTTTGCTTTCGTCTGAACTCAGTTTACATTACAGTAAATATTTGCTTCATTCTTGACAGATACGATCCATGTCTTATCTCTCTCCTCTTCCGACCACCCCATGCCACAGAAAGCACGTGCTCCTCATCCTAGCAGCTATTCCATGTCTCAACCCCAGCGTCTGCTTCATCTCAGTCATCGAATGAGGTTAAAAGAAGACTCTCCAGATTTAAGTCAGATCTCGAAAAGAGGGAAAAAATGGCGATTTTGGCTACAGCAGTTCCTTTGTCAGTCTCCCAAACTGTTGCCTGTCAAACGATCATCGAGTGGCGTTGATTTCCGAACCGCTGTGATCTCTCCCAACCCTCGAGGTGGTCCACCCTCCCCGATGAGTGCCTGTTTTTGTGACTTTTGACAGACGAGCCTGGCACTTTTTTTGAGTCGAAGAATGTTTGGCACATCCTTTCAATGCACTTGGCGAATGATTAGTGTATTAGTCATTCGGAATTTCCAATTCCATTGGAACGTTCGAAAAAAGAATGTTTGTGGTTGAGATTCTTATCACCAGATGATGCCAAAGCTTTCGACAAATTGGTTTCTGGTTGATTAGTTCTAGTTCTTTTGTTTATTTCATCTTTGCGGGGTCAAAAAGTCTGGAATAGCCTATATCAATTACATCAATAGATGGTTATTAGTGTTATTATCTTGGTTGTTCTTCCATTATAAGCTATATTAGTAACTGAAAGAGTCTTGAATAGGTATTATCAACACAGAATATTGTTGTTGAAATTTTAATAATTAAAACCTAGAATATATATAGATATAATCAATATCCTTAATGATTAATAGTTGGGAAATAGGTAATATTGATATATAGATGAACCTTTTATTAGCTTAATTATTAAAAATGTTTGGAATAAGTAATAATATCGATGGGGCAAACTTATCAATTTAGTAACTACAAATAAGTGAAAAAAATACATTATTTTAGAAGGGTTTTTAATCATATCACTGAATAATGATTGATTTTAAGATTTTTAAGAAATAGCTGTTAGAAAATAATTAAAATCTTGTTTAAGTTTTTCGTCGATTTAATTTAAGAAATTTACCTAAGCATTAATAGTTTTTTATGCAATAAATAAATTAAAATTATTATAAACAATGCTTTTCTGTTAATACTAGTAATCAGTATGTATTTGAGAAATACGAATTTTTTATTCATTCTATAACGAAAAACTTCTGTTAATTTAATAATAAATAGGATTCGAATATGTCTTTAATTTAGTATATGATTTCTGAATATTTAAACCCATAACACAGAAAAAATTTACACAGAAAATTTTTAATAATTATTATTATTATATTGTTAATTATAGTAATAACTTATAATATAATAGTATGTTATGGTAATTTAACACTTTCTTGAACGGCATTAATTGTATACAAATAGTTTACAGAAAATTGTGTATATAGCTCTCGGAAGAAAATTTCCTATTAGCGACTTTTAAGGAAAAGCAGAAACACGTACATTGCAATTGTAAAAATCAATACTCTTTCAAAAATTGGGAAAAAGTACTAATTACATAATTTTTATAAAACAAATGGATATCATGAATTTTAAAATATGGACATAAAAATCCGATTACATAAATACTTTCTCTCTACTCCTAGTAATTAGGCAAAGATGGTAATTTTAAAAACTGGAAAAGAATCCCACATTTTTGCTTTTTAAGTGGAAAGAATTCCGGACCGTAATGTTACATTGTTTAACAATCGTGGCATGAACAATTTACTTCAAATCCCCGTTCATTTTGACATAAATTAACTGCGAAAGTTGAAGTTAAAATTTTGAAATGAAGCATTTTATTTTAATTTAGACTAAAACTGACATTCTAATATAATTTTCAGTATATACTGTCTTGTGAGTTGAAATTTAACTCCAGACAAACAGAGTAATGTCTTATTTATAGAGATTTTTATGCAGTAAGCTTCTTAATATAGTATTTTCTTGGAAAAGTATTGCCCTCCAGTGGATTCCCAGTCATTGTGACGTTTTCGAAAAAGAGCAAGCGGGCTGATAGTATTGTTAAAATTGTAATCTCTCATTTCTTAATCTGACTTTTCTCTCCGTCTGCGCAAAAGCAAAAGAATAGTTTACAGTATATTAAAAAAAAGTGATAGAGCTTGTAGTGTATTGTAGCTGTGTATAAGGAGTGTTTCCCTCAGCAAAATATTTAGAATCCCCAGTACCTTGCCTCGATCTATTGGAGTTGCTTCTTTCGTTTTCTTACGTCTATTTGCGGAAGCATTTACATCTGATTGGAGTCAAGGATTCGGCTTGTTGTCCTCTGTGCCATCAGGTGGATATGGATGGTAACTACTATTAGCCTAATGCTTTAAAGTTTATTGAAGACAACTGTAAAGGTGCCAATTTTAATTTTTCTTAAGCATGAACATGACTTTATTGGGTTGCTTTTCAACAAAGATACTAAGAAGGGTGTAAGATAAAGAAAAATATATATAACTTAAAAATAAAGAACTTAATTCTATTCCAAAAATATTATTTGAAATTAAATTCATAATAAATTAAAACAAACGTAATTCAGTACTTAATAGCTATGTTTTTCAGTAATATTTCACCGAAAGTAAAAGAATGCAACCACTGAGCGCAAGTACCA
Source organism: Latrodectus geometricus (assembly GCA_026290005.1). Classification (NCBI taxonomy): domain Eukaryota; kingdom Metazoa; phylum Arthropoda; class Arachnida; order Araneae; family Theridiidae; genus Latrodectus; species Latrodectus geometricus. The sequence goes on from JAPDSC010163890.1 coordinate 199,649, forward strand.
CTTACGAGGCATTTCCTGCGTGTGCAATCTATAAAATGAATGTGTTTACTTCCCGCGCAAACGATAATTTCCCTGACTTTACTCTGACCGCCCTACATAATCGAAAGTTGGCGATACTCGATCATGTTGTTTCACAAATGCCACTTCATAAATTAACAAAATAAAAGCAATAAATTTACCAAGAAGAGGCTGACAAAACAGAGAGGATCTAGAAAGTGAGAAAAGAAAATGTGTTTTCGATTCGTGAGCTGATTTTGAGAGGCAATCTCACGATTCCGATCGTTTGGGGTCGAAAAATCGACCGACCCCGGACTCGAGAAATCACGACTGCTCCCGGGTATACCCTGCGAGGGTGAACCTTGAAATCACGTTTCTGACCTCCATCATTCTCGTCTGCAGGTGCTCGTCTTCTATGATCCCCCTCATTGCCACCAACCGCAAGGAGAAAAATAAAAATTTTGTAAGCTTTTAATATTTTTTTTCAAACGATAAATTGAACTAAGCGCTTCTTCATACACAACGCCACTACCGTCAGAACGTTATTAGCGCAACGTTTCTTAATTAACGATTGGTAATGATTCGTTTTTTTTTTCATCAGCTTGCTCGTTTGTGCAATATCCCCCCCTTTTCATCTTGAAGAGCAGAGGTTAATTTAGAAAAGAGGTGGCAAAGAGTATATTATCGTCGCCCTGAACTTACTTATCTATTTATTATTATTATCTCGTATTTTTTTGGCAACAGTAATGTCCATGGAGGAGAAATTATGATGATATTTAAGCCACTGATATACGACCTCCGAGAGAGCATTTTCCTATTAAGAATTATGTAGCTGTTCTGGACAGTGATTATTCTCTTGTGAATGTAGTGATAAAAAATGCATAATTTCCATGATTACTAGTTGTGCATTTATTTAGCTCGAAGCTCATGTTGTTGGAGCAAATGTAAAAATTATTGCAGTTCATATATTTCCCCATTTCTTTCCACCTTGTTGCAAATAATGACATTATATTCACTTAGTCTATCGAGAAAGAGGAAGAATTTTCAAACATTCCTCGTAAAATTGATTTATTAGTTTCAATTTGGGCCACATATATTATAATTTACTTTATGTTAAGATTTTGACAGTTTTATGTATGATTGAAAGGACATTTGCATAGTATATTTATGTAACTGAAAGGGCTTACTTTCTTTTTTTATTTCTAATGCCAGGATGCTTACGGTATTCCACCTGTTTAGCGCTATAAGAAATGGAAATAATGTCAATTTATATAGTGGGGGACCCAGTAAGTGTGCCATCGTTGCCCCTAAAGTGGGTGGGTCTTCATAATTTAGAAGCAGTGACACAGCATAAATAAGATTCTTGCACACTCCCAGAGATATCATTTTAAATGGAAGACATAGTGACCACGTCATACTTTACGTGCCCCGGCCTTCATTAATGATATACAGCAGATCTTCGGTTGGTCGGACGGAATTCGAACCTATTACCTCGGACAACCAGAGAGAACGCCTTAACCAACCAATCTACCACGGCCTGGAGCAAACTAAACATATTCATTTTGATATCTGTTTAGGTTGAATTCTTATTTTCATTGCAAAACTATGTTTGACGATCAACAATGCAATTCTCAGTTTTGTATCAGAAACATACAAATAAACACTAGTACATTGTAAAGTAAAATTTATAATATCTTATTGAGATTAGAATCTTCCTACATTAATTATTGAATATATTATTACTTTCCTTTGTAAAAAAAAGGGGTATCTTTTAGAGATGAATTTTGATTGTTATATTACAAACAGATTGCAACTCATCTCACTGTGGTCTGATGTTGCATTTCAGAGCAAAAAATCTCGAGTTTAATTCTCACCGCTCTTGAATGATAAAAAATGGATGTCGCACTTTCACCTATTACGTGCACGTCTGTTGAGTTGGTGCTTGTGAGTTTTCCGAGATTCATCTTTGCAACAGACACGTGAATACAGATACTGTCTATCAAATATTCTTCTGGAAAGTAATTAAGAGGAGTACATTTAATACCGTATACAACTGCTTCAGCCTGCTGTTCAAACTCCATTGCGGTAGTATAGCAATCTAACTTTAAATATTCATTTTGTAAAACAAAAACAAAAAAATCTTAAGATATGCAAATCAACATATTCCATCATTCAAATATATAAGAACTCAATTTAAAAGTCAATTCTTATGCTAATAGTTTACAAATTAAAAAAGAATTCTCTTCTAAAATTCTAATTTTAAATTATTTAGTTATTCGGTTATGTTTGTAAAATATTTTGACGGTGTAAGCAATTTTAAGAATTTATCTTTTAAAAAATGAGTTACATATATAAGCTTCACATTCATAATAAAATTTTAATGGATACATATAATGATTCGGGCAAATATTTTAAAATGCTTCGAAAACTTGAATCAGTTACTGTATTATTCCCTTTTGATTTTTTGTTGGTGTTACCCAGACATATTATTTATTTTTTTTAATGTACCTTATTTTAGTTAAGAACATGTATCGCTATAGCTGAAATATTCGTCATTAAACGATTTGGAGCTATAATGACATATATCAATATAGGTCTAATGATCATTATAACTCCAGATCATTTTCAGTAGTCTACATAGCAGTTATAAATGCAGCTGCATTTGAAGGGTCTTGATTATAACTAACAGGTAATTGAGCATTAATACCCACAAAATCAAATAATTAAAAGCATAAATATAAACATGGAATTGGAAAATTAGGCCCAAAATCTTTGTTGAAACTGAATAAAATATTTGCGACAAAAACTCTGGCACTAGGATAAAAATTCAAAAATAGTTCATTTATCTCTGCATTACGCATTTATTTTTTTCCTTATCTTCTGCGAACAAAAAATATCTGCTGCAACTTTCTTACCTAATTTCGTTACAAATTGCATGAACATGACGTCTGAGCGTCAGTCGAGTTACTTACATTGTATTTATGAGAGCAGCCCGTCTCTGAAGGAGAAGCCCTGGATTAAGGGCATGGCCCTGAAGGCAGAAGAAAAAAATCAGGAGAATGGGTCGGCTAAACCGAAAAGAACGGGAAAACGATACAAATAAAAGAAGAAACGGAGAATGAGCAAC
>JAPDSC010163890.1:207772-223499 GCA_026290005.1 Latrodectus geometricus
TCTGATATATATATATATATATATATATATATATATATATATATATAAATCAGTTTGTGATTACAGTCAATGCATCCGATGATTGCATTTCGATGCGAATTCCTTCCATCGACAATTACTAATTCGAACGAGTCCTTTAATTAAATTATATTCCAGTGCGTTTCGCTCATCATTCCTTCCTTCCACCCCTCCCCTTTATGGCCAGTGGAATTTTCTTTCTGACTGAGCCTGCTTTAGCCCTAAGCGATGGAATTAAGGAGATCAAACATCCCTTCGACACCTAATTCTCTGATGCATTGCTAACTGTAACCGTATTTCTGTCTCTCTTTATACCTGTGTCCGGCGACGCCTGTTACCTCTGCCCAGTGCACAAACTAATTGGGCCGCCCGTCCTCCCCCTCAGTCTAAGATCACGGTTTACAGTTTCCACTATACAACGCTCTCTATTGCACCACCCCCACTCTTCTGTAGTTTGTCGCCTGATTAAATTCAGTTTCTGGATTTGTAGCAATCCGGAAAACGGTAGATCCGGGAGTGTCCAGGAAAATTCGATAATAACGCTGCTGCATCCGTCCCGGTTTGACAAGGAATTGTTTTGTTATGATTGCAGGATTGCGATAAACGTGAAATTACTGGAGTTCGATGACTGCAGCCATGAAATTGGAAAATGGAATTCTTAACGGCTTAGCGATTTTGATTTTATGGGAAGATGCCTGCAAAAACATGCTTCAATTGAGGCCAGGAATATGCTTTCACTTTAACACCTATTTACCGTAAAAATTATTTTAAAAAATTTTTATATGTTTATTATTATAAATTGACTCATTCTTTTTGGTATCTAATATTGAATCGAGATTAGGCAAGGAAATTTTAAAAACAAACATATTATTTATCGTAACATAATTTAGCATCACATTTAATTTATACAGCATTGTTGAAAAAAAACATTTTAAATTTAAATTTATGTCTCATCAATAATAATAATAAATTGAGAATAATAATTAGATTGTACACTCAATACTATACATACACACACATATATAAATATACATAAATAAATAGATAAGTAGATAGATAAGTGTGAAGATTAACATACAAGTATTAACTTATTGAAAATAAGTAGTTAATTATATATTAATTAAATTCAATTAAATAATTCTAAAAAGCAAAAAATAGATTAATCGTTACATTAATTAAATCTAGAATAATGAAATCATTTTTGTGTGCGTGTGTGTAAGAAAAGTAAAATATATTAAAAATAATATTAATGACAGAAATTTTTACCTTTATAATATTTTTACCACAATAACAGAAAATATTATATTCTTTACTTAAAAATTATGAATTAAAAGAACATTAATAATTTCATAAATATTGTTTAAATATTAATATAATGATAATGATAAAATTATAAAAAATTAAAATAAATATGTATGTGGCTTTTAATAAATCATGCTTGAATTTCTAAACAAGAGTACTTATTTAAAAATATATGAATTTATTCATAAGCAGTGCTATCAAAAATACTATTGCGTTGAATTAAAATTTTAAGAATTACTGTGAATTTAAATTAGAAAATGTAAAACCTAACAGGACTTAAATGTGTTTTGCAAAAATATTTGTAATTTTTTTTAAATTATTTTAAATGAAAAATGCATTGTATACCTACATTATTACGAAGAACGTAATAGTTATTTACAAGAATTTGTCTATAGAATTTTTCTTGTTTTTTCTTAGAAAAATTGGTTTTAAATAATTGAAATTAATTCAATTTATAAACTCGTGTCTTGTAGAAATAAATAAATCAATATGTTTTAAGCCAACAAAATGCTATTCTTAAAAAACGTGTCTTAACAATTTTCATTTTATATATATATATATATATATATATATATATATATATATATATATATATATATATTAGGAAAAAATTTCACAAAAGGAATAGCTTTGAATATCATTAGCTATTTTAAATATTTCAATCACATGTATTACATCTATCATAATACAAATGCGATAAATATTATAGCGACATGTGGTGATTTATTAACATCATAATGATTACATGCCAAGATTTAAGTATGTCACCAATAGAATTTCATCTAATAGAATTATTATTAATGAAAAATATTTCACTTTAAATTTAGAATGATCCTCATGTATCTATATCAATTTTTCACATAAAAAAATAAATTTCTGCGTCTTAAGCTATTCAACAAGAACTATTAAATAATAAAATGAAGTCAATGCATTTTGGATTGAAAGTGAATGAACGAAAAGCTCTTTTTCTTTCACAGTTTTGTGTGAAGAATAGTTCTTTTCACAAATCTCCTCGGAAATTGTCGGGCGATTTTCCAAAACAATTCTTCCAACCGATCCTCTCAATAAAAAAGAAGCATGTAAAATCGTTTTCAAACTTTTTTCAAAAGATTCAATTTGAAAGCATTAAAAGAATTAGAATAATTTTTTTCTGTACCCGTTTCAATGGTGTTTATATTCTTCGGACTTTATAAGATATATTCATTAAATGGCGTCATATGCCGTGATATAAAATTGTAAAAGACGTTTAAGCAGTTGTAATTATTTCCTTTGTTTTATAGTCTCACAAAACTGAATCAATTTTCTTTTATTTCCCATAAATTTTTCCACTTTTCCTTTTTTAGTTTTTCGAGAGTGATTAATTGAAATTGCCCAATGTCACGTATAATTACGTCTGCTATTTCTTCTTCTTTTTTTTTTTTTTTTTACAGTTCAATTTTCTCTACTGTATAATTTACAGTACACTTTTTTTAGAATAGAATTAAGTAATGTTGAAAAAAAAATTAGAGTAATCTCTTATACCATTTTCTTATTCGATATTTCTTCCAAAACAAAGAAAGTTTTTACTGGACTTTTAAGAGCAAAAAAATAAATAACTGAATTGCGTCCGTATTCAAAAGGAAAAATTCAAATAAAATACTAGATAAAAAAAAAAATTCCAAGAAAAATACTGGCAAAAAAAGACAATCTTTCTTTTTCTTAATTATCACCAAGTCATTACACTTCTCATTCCCATTTCATAATGAAATTCTCAGCTTGGCGATATTTTTTCCCTTAAAACAGAAGAAGGTTATAGAACAATATTGGTTCCGGACGCTTTAATTCACTTCATTTCTTTTTCTTTGAAGTAAGGGGAAAATAAAAGACAAGTGAGTGAAGGAGATACCTCTCCGCATGTCTTTATCATCCTTTGAATAAGTGTCTTCGTATTACAGGATCGTTCATCATTTTGAAACATGAATTAAGGCGTAGTATTTAAATTATTCCACAAAAACCTTATTTCATTACGCATCGCCGCCTTTTAAAACTATCGATTTTTGCAAAATGGCTCCGTATTTTAACTCCGTAATTTAACACAGAAGGAGAGTTTTCTGTAATGGATATTGTACCACATTAGACACAATCACGAAATCGTCTTTTTCGTTGACAAATTATCGGAAAATATCGTCTGTATTAATGATAATGAGTGCGCTTCTTTTAGAAAAGAACATTTGTCGTTTTTACTTATCTGCTGCTGCGTGTTATCGTGTTTCTTGTTCTTTTTCAAGGCAACCCTCCCCCACCCTTTAGATCGCATGTTACTAGTTTTTTTATTTGTTTCTAAAATTTTTTATTCCGCTGCTTCTGATTACAAAATTTGTTTTTGTTTATACAAAAAAAGAAGGAATTATCTTCTTACAAATTAAGTTTCACTTTATCTTAGTTATTTTAATTATTGCAATTAATTTTTTTCTTTATTTAAATATGTTTCTTCTTATACACTGTTTGCATGAAAGACACTTTTCTTAAAAAATAATTTATGCTCTTTGGCAACATGGAATCAGCAGATATTTTTTTTTCAACTGATTTCAAGCGTTATTTATTACAAAGCTTTCTAATCAAATAAATAAGTGTGAAATCATTATTCGTTTTTAATTAAAGCATTAATCTCTCCAAATTAGCACTAATTTGTTAACATTTCGATTCTGTTTCGCTGATATCAAATAATCATTATCGCATAATTATATTCGATTAACTATTGCTAGAGTAATCTGAGATGTGATTGTAGGCTTTTAAGCACTCTATTTTAATCAATACTGTAATTGCCAATTATTTTCTTTAGATACTACCATGTAAACATAACTGTAAATAAAAATAATTTAAATCGTAATAATGACTACATATTTCATAATCGTAATCGAAAGTTTTAATCAAGCTCATTATTCTTGTTTCATTGTTGTCGTATTTTCTTTTTTTAATAGGTATTAATGACGCATTTTCTCAAGTGAAAAAAATTTTTTTAGGAAATAATTCATAAGAGAAAAAATTGATTATAGAAACAATTATCTACCTATAAAGTATGCAAAGAAAATGCAAAATGTTTTCTCAAATTGCAACTAAATTACATCCTTTGATAAATTCATCCAATTCATCAAATTTGACGTGCATTTAAATATTTTTTTAATATTCATATTTGGACAAATGATATAAACTCATACAAAAATTTATATCGATGTAAAAATTTGGGATATAGATGGATCAGCAGTCTGATTTGAAAAAAAATGAAAACAAAAATTAACATTCACAAAAGTCTGAAAAGCACAAAGTGAATTAGTGAAAATAAACTACTTGAGTAATTAATTATAAGGATTAAAAATAGAAATATTATTATACATAAGAAAGAACTAAAATCTTATGTAAGCAAAATTTAGCTTAAAGATATACGGTATATTTTTCGTAGCCGGACCAAATTTAAATATTGCTAAATTCTCCATATTTAGCAAAAAATTTATAACATGAAAAAAAATCATGAAAGAATTAACGATAGTCAATGCTCAGTGCGATGTAAAAATTTAAATATAAGATGTTATTTTGGAACAGAAATATTCGATTTCATATGAATATTTTGGTGGTGGCTTTAGTAAAACAATTGGGTTGAGAGTCTGGCTTGAAAATAAAAGAAAACTGGCAATTAAAACTTCACTAGGTCTATAAGAATTTTGCAAAACTTGGGAAAACGTTCATTACTAATTTACAATAAATGACTCCACGTTCATAACAAAATATCTCACTAAATTTTTATAATAATACTGAAATTATAAGAGAATGTAATTAAATTTTTGTAACGTCACTCATTCTTTTACTTCAGTTAATCATATTAAATCCCCAAGTGTCATTTACACAAAGTCTTGTCGAAAATAAGCCACTAAAATATTTTTACTCGCTTTTCTACTTTCCTGAAGTTATAGTTGTATCTCAAAATGCTCCGAAGAATTTTGATTATAAAACAAGCAAAATAATCGAATACAGACCCGTTTAACAGCATCTCCAACTTGAACGGTGTTATTTTCAAAGGCCTAAACTGTAATATTTTTGTTTTCACTTGGCAATATCTTTCTGAAAAGAAAAGTATCAAAATAGGAAATGGAGAAAAGTCAATTTTCACCGCGTTCACCCTCAAAAGTGATATTATTTCAAGAAGGCTCTTCTAAGGATGCACTTTTATTTTATTATTTTTTTTTATTACAGATGGCCAGAAGTGCATATTTCGATTTTTCTCCAAAATAGAGAAATAAAAGAGAATTTTTCTCCTTCATATTCCTTTTCATCTCTTATCTATTATTGCTAGCTAAAAGTTATAATAAAAGATATATAAGATGCCAAGATTGCAATTTAGATGTTTCTTGTTTCTCCCATTTTCTTTTCATTTCATTTCTTTATCTTACTTATAGATATCGAATGGGTAGTATCAAATTTTTTAGTATGGCGGAAACTCAAACTTCAGTAATGCATTATATGAGTGTTGATTTCTCTTCTCTGATTTGCTGAAGCACAATTACGTCACTATATGGAAAAACTCTAGATTAACATTTTTCCTCATTCGATTTTTATCATATGTATTCAAAAAATATGATAATACTGAAATGATATTTTTTTCAATAAATTACGTTAAATGCCATTTAAATTTAACACATTTTATTTTTTGTAAAATTTTCTATCTCACAAATGTTTCTATATCAAAATAATTTTGTGTATAATGATATTGTGGGTTGACACATTCTATAGAACTGTCTAGCCGCTCAACTCTGTTGCAAAGCCTTTATGCTGAACTTATTGTCATGTCGAAGCAACTCTGATGGATAATAGGGCATGTGTTTAAAAATGGAAAACAACAAAATATTTCACAAATCAATTTAGTGTGGGTATAGATAGGAAGTACTGTAGTTAGTTTCTACACAAAAAAATAATTGGAATCTGAATCTATAGTTTTATTGTATTCTGATATAGAACAAACATCAAGCCTAACATAAGAATCAAATTGCTAGGTTGTAGACCAGAATTTTAATTCAATAATCTATTTTTCTGCAATCATAATAGTACATTAGAGCTCAGGACTGTATTTTAAAGTCAACTGATTTAAAATACACATCTATCACCCAAAGCCTTGTAGTTTCGAAACCCAATCAGGTGACGAGATCATACCTGAGATGTCACCCGTCTCTCCACATTCAAGCCACAGCAGCAAAAGGGCTTTGGATGTCACATATTAAAATGGATATTAATATCAGTGCACCACTTCATCTGATGATAGGAAAATTGTGCACATGACAGTGACGGATCACTCAGCTACATCACAAACTATAGCACAACAAATATAGTCTGTAAATATTTATCTAGTGTCTGGATGTACCATTCGAAGCCACTTATAGCAGAGTGGTTTGTGTGAAAGACGTCCATTGCTTCGTCTACCCTTGACCGAAAACCACAGACGTCTCCACCGCCAATGCTGCGATTAAAGAAGGATGTAGATGGCAGAATAGAATGAAGTTGTCTTCACAGACGAGTCATGCTTCTCTCTGCCACACCACATGGTCGCATTCGAGTCTGGAGACAAAGTGGAGAGAGGTTACTGAACAGTTGCGTTACGCACCGCCACACTGGTCATGCACTGGGTATTATGGTATGGAGAGGTATTGGATATCACTTTCGCACTTCTCTAGTACGCATTGCCGGTACTTTGAACAATCAGCGCTATACTTCCGAGGTGTTGTCTTTCTTTACCTTCAGGACTTGCCCACAGCCATACTTCAATCAGAGAATACACGACCACACGCATTGTCCAAGCGCTCTTCGGCATTTACCAGATGAAATTGATTCCCTAACCAGCTTGCTTTCCGGATCTTTAATAAAAAACATGTGATGAGTGGTTGCTTAAAGATTGACCCAATTTATACCCTTAGTTGCTGGAGACAAAGTGGAGAAGCTGCTTGTTCTGCTGTACCCCAAAATACATCCAAAGTATCTTTGAATCAACGTCGAGGCATGTGGCAGCGGTGATTTCTAACAATGGCGGCTACTCTAGCTACTGATTTTGGCAGAGACTACACTTCACAGAAGTCTACAAATTTAATCATTTGATACTTAGTCAATATGTTATCTACAAAATAAATTCTTGTAATATCTCTTGTCTTTCGCGGTGTTGTGCAATTTGGGAGGCCAGCACTGTAGCTACATACATAGCGGTGCAGACGAGCCCCAGTCTGTACCTTAAGATTTACGGGTTTGGAATAATTACCCATCACCAAGTGCCTCATAGTTTTGAACCACCGTGCAGGTAACGTGGTCACACGTGAGCTGGTACCATCTTCTCTACATCAACGCCACATCAGAGGAAAGACTTTAGACGACAGACGGATGGAACCTATTACCCGGCTTGGAAAGAAAATAGAAATGATTATTAGTACCTGTAATATACACTCTTAATTAGAGTGCCGCTTTGAGGAATTTCTAAGATAAAGAAACTGAATGGGCATCGCCATGGATAGGACCAGATGACAACGATTTCTAGGGATGATCTTGGCCAGTAACAGACTGTAGTACCTAAGAAGAAGTTGATTACATAATGGTTGTAATTTATGCTTAATTATATATTAAGTCAGTATCTTAACCATCGTAATAAATTAACGATTATTCGATCACTATTAGTTTAAATGAAAATTTTTCAGATAATGACTATGGGCCAATTGAAAGTCAGTGTCTTCTTAGAGAAGTTATTAATACTGATAATGTATCAAGTCACTGTGGTTCTTTTACATTTTCCCCTGTTATTCATTAATAAGTAAATTCTAAAGCTATAAGGATTTATAGTTAACATTATAGTTTAGAAATAAGTTTATTAATTAGTTCATTATGACATTCTTGCAGTATATAAATAAGTAAATTATTTTTTTTATATTTGCAAGCTTGCATAAGAATTCATTGTTAAAAAATAAGCTCATTAAATATGGAAATTCATTTAAATAAAGTTTAATGTATTAAATTTAAACGAAAAAAATATTCGAAGCATAAAATAATTCAACTATTTGATGTTCTTAAGAGAAAACAACACGAAACAACCAAAGCACATAGTTATTCAAGGTAAAATATAAGTACATGGATTTAATTTTTTTTATTTCATTAGGTACGAAATTTCTTAACTTTTAATTATAGGCTAGAATTTTAATTTCATTTAATGAGCTAGAAAGAAGAAAGAAGTAATTAAAATAAAATTCTTTTTAAACACTAGTCGGTATGCTTTCTTCTGTAAGAATCAAAAGACCTCTTAATTGCTGCGGTAACCGTAACCGAAAATTTGTATTTCCAAGAAAGTATTGTGGAACTGAAGAATCAACTGGAGAAAAAATATGGATTTTAATAGCTTATATTTTTTGCCGCTTTGTCAATTATTCATTAATTTTAAATAAGAAAAATTTTTATGGAAAAAAAATTCGCAAATGAGATTTTAAATAAATTATTTCAAATAAGACTTCCATGATGATTTAATTTTCGAAAACAAATTACCAAAATATGCTTTTTTTATTTATAATCTTCATTTTTTCCATTTCTAGATTAATTTTCTTTCAGAAAATAAACTCTCTTATTTTGTTTTTGAAATTGGTTTATTTTAACTAATTGCATTAGTTTAAAATATTCCATTAAATAAAAATCAATATTTTTATATGCATAAAAAAAGAAAAAATAAATTTTCCTTACTAAATGTCTCTTCCCATTTCTTCATACGGTAACTTTCTTTATTTATAAGCGCAATTTCAAAAAATAAAATTTATTTAATTTATTGTTATAAATTGTGTTATTTCACTGTTTTATATAAAATGCCTTGAAATTATAAAACGAAAATGGAATGTCATTGTCTTAGAGAAATATTCTTTCCGTGGTGTCCAAAAGAATCACTAAAAGTTAGCACTTTTCAAAATATTTTCGTTTATTCAAAAGGTGATACAGTGGATTTCCTTTTTAATTTTTTGTTATCTTTTTCTTGAATATTCTGTTCTAAAAAAATCTTAATTACGAATAAACGAATTTAATATCTGAGTTATAGATGATATAAAAGTTTATCATCTAACACTTCACATTAACACTTTGAACATACTTGATTTCCACAAGCAACTCAAATGTAGCAAAATTTGCTCATCCCGCCATTTTTGCTGACATATGTTTATTTTGCTTTATTGAGAAACATATCTCGTGTTTTCACCATTTTCCTGAGTTTTTTTCTATATTTTGCTTTCTTATATTATGAGTTAATATGAAATCAACTGTAATTGAATTGAAGTATATTGAAAAATTATATTTGTCATAATATTTGAAATAGTTTTTTCTCACAGCTTACTTCATAAGGAAAAATCTATATAAAAATATTTTCTGGGAAGAAAAATATGTATATTTCAATTCTCCAATATATTAGGTAGGGTAAAAAAAATCCATTATTTTTACGTCTACTTGATGTTACTTGTTTTGGATTCACTTTGTATAAAAGGTTTAAAACTAAGGTTAATCTTTAGGCTATGGGTTATGCTACGACTGCTAATCAATGGTCAGTTTCAATAATTTTTGATATTTTATCGACAATTTTAACGATGATGCACCTTTGCGAGAGAGAGGTCATCTTTAACATCAAAAATATCTGAACTGAATCAATAATACCAAAATCGTACGTAACTTATCGTGACCATAAACACCATTCACAATTTTAATCGACTAGCTTGTATTTTCACCTTTACCAAAGAAAAATTATAAAATGTGCCAAATTTTTTCTTTGCTGAATTCCACTTTTAACACTATTTAACTCATAAATGAATGGACCAAACAAAAAAATTTTTAGCGCGAAATGTCACCTTTTCAACGAGCATAAATCTGAAATTGCTTGATCGATACTTTATGAGATATCGATATTATTGCAGTTTTCTACTTATAAAATGATGTATTATTCTTTTCCAAATGTAATATATAGATTTAATTTATGCCAAAAAATATTATACAGTTTGTGGAGTGATTTCGGTGCATAAATTGAGCATTCAGAGGTTTAATAACCTATATATAGTGCCTATATAATCATACACATTATTATCAATAATCTTTTCATAGAAACTCCATCTCTCAAAGCATAGTTTTAATCATTCTTTTTTAAGAAGCTAATTTGTGCTACGCATAATATAGTTGTCTCACACATAATGAAATAGAAAATATACACATCTCAAAAATGTATACACGCACACAATCATACAATAAAAGTTGGAATTAGCTTGTGTGAGTGGGAATATTGTTAATGTGCACGTATGCGAAATACCCTTGAAATATTTTATAAATACATTTACAATTCATAAGAAATTTTTCATTTAATTAAATTATTACTGATTTCATCTTAATTATAATGATTTAAATTATGCGAATCGATTTCAAATAATAATTTTATAAGTTCTTGTTCACAATTGCATTCATTCTAATTATTTTTTAAAACAATTCTATGTGACTTGATTTCAACTTTCTTTAAATGTTTACTCGTGTAATCCCAGCACGCATATATATTAGAAATGAATTTAATTATAATGTGCATATATAATTCACAGAAAAATGAAATTCTTGCTGAATATAACTTTAAATTATTCATTTTATAATTAGATTTCTTAATTCTGAAACATAATTGGATTACAGGGAATAATTTAATTCACTTCATTTATACATTTTTTTCATGTTTGAGTACCATAAATTTAAATTTTGTATTTAATTTTTAGTTTTAAAAGTAGGTTCTTTGATAATTTATGGAATTCAAATATCTTCAGTTTTCTAAATTTAAAATTTTAATTTATAGCAAGTATTATCAGAATTACAGAAAGGATTTCCACCTTTTCCTAGTATTAAATGTTAGAAAATGTTATATCTTAGAAATGTTTCCCAACATCTTATGTTGTGAAGTAAAATTATTTAAATTATTTTAAAAATTAAGTAAATTTTTTTATTTGAAAACAAAAAATAAGTGAAATTCTTTTCATACCTATTTTAATCTTAGCAAAAATTTTATTCTAAGAATTAATGTATTAAATTAATTCAGGTTTAATGTATGCATAAAACTGATCAAATTGAAAATATGTATAGAACTATCGAGATTTAATAAAATATGTAATCTGTTTGAATTTATCATAAAATTTATAAAATTAAACAGATTGGAATAATAATTAAAGTAAGTAACAATATTGTCAATATTTAGTATTTAGTCAACATTTAGGAGAACAAATTTGAATTCCAAATGAAAGATAACCCAAACTTTACAATACTTATTGTATTAATAGCTTTTTTTATTAATTTTTTACACTAATCAAATACCCTATAGTGACTAAATACCTTTCTTTCCGTAATTAAAATTTATGAACCATCAACTTCTGAAAAATTATTTATGAAATTTCTAGTGTTCATCAATTTTTTCTACATTTAACAGTCTCGAACTTTTTCCCGTTTTTATGTTGGTTAATACTGAAAATCCGAATTCACACAAATAAGAAGTAGAAAATTGTAACTGTAGATATACTAGGAACACTTGAAATTTCTTCACGCGATGCAAATATTTCACTTCATGTGAAAGAACAGTTATTGAAGATAAAAACAGTTTTTAATTGGGAGAAATATGGTATACACACACACTTAACTGTAACATGTGTGTGTTCTTTTACATACTTCTTTTTAATTTGAACAAACTTTATTCGTAATAAAACTATGTATATATATTTTTACTATATACACACATTCCTAAAATTTGGTGGCACACTTTAAGAACTAGGCGATTCAAAGTGCTGAGCAAAGTGGTTGAGAATCACTTATTTAGATAGTGTCCTCATTTTTTTTAGCTTTAAAGCCCCCAGAATTCTATATTAATGAGACCTATTTACGCATTGACAACTCTTTTTTTTTTTTAACATAAAAGAATCTGAGTTTAACAGTTTTTGTAGGTGAAGAAAAGAAATTTTTGCTTGTATATTACTTTTCTAAACTCCTCATTCTAAATTAATTTATTTTAATAATATTTTTTTGATAGTATTATATAATTCAGTTTAAATCTCAGATTTATTTGTTCTAAAAGTAAAAGTCCGATGAATTTCGAAACAGACACAAGCTTCAATCTCACCCCAGGCTTTACCCTACTTCCCCTTTTGACAATTGAACATTCGGAAAATTTCGATCATCAAGCACAGCAAAAGGAAGTCATTGTGACACCTAAAAGAATCTTTAACGAGATTCGTGCTTTCCCAGTTCTGCTTTAACTTTCAAAAGTCATTCCCATTTTTGATGTATCAGCGAATTTTAACTGCGACCGAATTGAAGTTAATGACTGATACCCACATAGAAATTGCGAAAATTTATTCTGCAGAATGGAAAAGGGGTCGCCTCACGGAATGACAGCTCTCAAAGAAAACCGCCATTAGTCTCCTAGTATTTTCTGGGTGTCCTGTGTTGGACTAGGTTCTTTTCCAAGATCCCCTGAGGCCCAGGACTGCTTTCAGAGCTGATTAAAGAGAAGTGCTTTCTCATTTCAAGATCCATTGCTGTCCTAAAGAGCACATAAAGAGAGCAATACGTTGAAATCCTTTTCAGGCGCACCCCTCTGCCAATCCTTTTTGGAAAACGAGATAAATTTTCTCCTCGGCTAGGAGGAGGCCCGACGAACCCAATTGGAACTTTGAGAAAACTTTCGTAATAATCTACCTTCATCTTTTCCCTGAAAGAGACGGATTTATATATAAATGTTGAAGAGGGTATATAGATATATAGTTCGGTAAAATTATCCGCAAGATGATTAGAAACCGGAAAGTCGGTTCGTAGTAAATTTTCCAGGACAAAACTGTTCCGTCTCGTTCTCTCTCTCCTGCGGGCTTGTCCCCAACGTAGGATTTTCTGGATTCTCTTTAATTAAAGGAGATATTCCGTCTGGAAATCTGGAGAAATTTCTCCGCGAAAGTATTTTTTGATTTCATCGCCAATTTTGAATTCTCTTTGGCGTAATGTCAACTCATGTTCTATTCCAGTACGAGAAGAAATTTTTTTCATGTAAAATGCTTGTATAGACGTGGACAAATATTTGTGCTATGTAAACAAAATAGCTTAATCTCCAAACTTTAGTTTTTAGAGTGATTTCAAATTGAAGATTTCAATTTAAACGAGAAACAGTGTTTTATTTCATACAATAGTATAAATGCTTAGAATCATTTTAACTATGCTTTTTCATTGAGCATTTTAGTAACCACTCACAATGAATAATAATCTGATTTATTAGAATGAATTTATTTTTGAAGTGCACACAAAAAATCATCTGCAGTTCACGAAATGTACAAAAAATATACTTTCAGAATTAAAAATATGTAACTTAAAAAAAAAAGGTTGCGATTTATTTAACAGTATTTGTTTCAGAATTGCATATAAAAACTTTAACTGCAGTGAACGCGACATATAAAGGAAAATGTATACTAATTATACATAATTTATATGAAATCCAAACATTCGAACCCATGTATTTTGCAATTGCGAATAACAAATTCAAATACACAGAATATAGGAAAAAAATATTTAATGAAATAAAAATACATAATTTATAAAAACAGGGAATATATTGGAAAGTTTTTATTTCAGATTTGCTTATAAAAACTTCATTGGCAATACATAAAACATATAAAAAAGAATACGTTGCTCTCTCTCTTTTTTCTATATATTCAAAAACTTTCAAATTCCGATGTCCAAAGGTCGCTGCTGGTATTGCGTGTTTAAGGAAAGGAGATTGCCAGCTCAGGTATAACCTCGTCACCTGACCGTGGCTCAGAATTACGGTGATTGGCAAGTATAACCTTAAGGTGCAATCGAGGCCTCACCTGCCCAAAAATGTATGTATGATTTTTGAGTATAATGAAATCTCTCTATTAGAGATTCTAAGAAATTTATGAAAACTCTAAATACCTGTTTTTCTTTATTGACAGATTTCATTGAATATTTCCTCTATACTTCAAATAAATACGTTAATTAAAATGCTAAAACAAAATAAATGAATTAATGTTTATTTCTGCACATGTTGATGTGATATTTAAAACAAATGTCCGTTTTTTCTGAAGAAAAGAAAAATGTCAATTTATTTTTCTTCGAATCTTGAGAATTATCATCTAAAGTATATTTCTTGTTTTCGTTAGAAATATCGTAACTTTTTATAAACAGAATACAACAAATTATACATTTTTAATTTGCAATAGTTTCAGCAATTTAATTTTTTTTTCAATTTAATTTTTTTCTTTCCTCTACCTTTTCTTATGTCTTACAATTAAATTTCGCATTCGTGGAGAAATTCATAGGATAATATTCTTCGGGGTTGATGCTTTATTCAGGTTTTTAACTGAAAGAACAACCACTAGTGTGGGTACAGGTGGTTACCTAATTTCTTTAGAATCCAGTTTTTTTTTTCCCACGGAACTTTTTTTTTTCCTAACTCCCAAAATAGAGTATTTTTCTTCCTTTTTTTTATCGTTTTCTCCTGAATTCACATTTGATTTTCCAATCCATCCTCTTTCGTGCTTTTTCTTTGGTTAGGATGACGTTTTCCGGAAAAGTGGAAGAAGCAGCAAAAAAAGAAAGGAAAAAACTGGAAAACGGTACATAGAGGGATGGGGAACACGAAAAGGAGCCAGGAGACGCTTTGACATGCTTCGTGTTTTATTCATCATGCTGTCCCAACTCCTACTCCAACCCACACAACAAACTTTTTTCCAGGGAAAAGAAATACTGGAGTATAGAAGTTGAAGAAGGAGCGAAACAACTAAGCGAGTGAGAGGATTTTCTAATGCATTTAGACAAACGGGAAGTCGTCCTAGGCAGATATATATATATTTTTAATTTTTTCCTCCCGTTGTTATCGTTTTTATTTATTTGTCGTCCCTTGTGTAGGATACACAACAAATATCCTCTATTTTCGTCCTTTTCATATCTCTTGACGCAGAAGGGTTTTTTTTCCCCCGTTTCAGTGGGTGGGTGCCGCGCGAAATTTGTGGCTCTCTTTTTTATCAGATGGCACGATATATTTATTTTGGAGAAAAGAATTCTTGTCATTTCGTCGAATATTTGGATTTTTTTTTCTTATCTTAAGCCCTTTTTTGTTTTTTTTTTTTTTTTTTTTTTTGAAAGTAGAACTGTGAGAGGAAGGTTTATAAAAATTCTCCAATAGCATCATGGAAAGTGATTCATTTGGAATAAATGGAATGAATATTGTTTTTTCAATAGAATATCTTTTGACAACTTACTTTATTTTTAAGGAAAAACATTGTAATCCCAACCTTTCTTCAAAAATGTATATGAATAATGTATATATATATATATATATATATATATGTGTGTGTGTGTGTGT
>JAPDSC010163894.1:0-10760 GCA_026290005.1 Latrodectus geometricus
AAAAAAAAGGGAATCATCTCGGTAAACGATGCCCATTTCATTGCAAAAATATCGATAGTAATTATGAAAACGATAACGATGTTACGATGTATGCATCAAAAAGGCAAAATAGTAATTTCCTCTTCTAAAAGGCGGAGATATTACATTCACCAAATGTAACATTAAAATCGTTTTTTTTCTCATTTCTTCTCTCCTTTAGTTTTTTTACCTTTGTTTTCTACTACGTTGGCTTTCGTGGGGAAAATATTAGATATATATTTAAAGCGTAATGATCGCTGTGTAATAGCTGATTCAAACCCAATGTGAGTTTTTTGATTATTTATTTTTTTTCAATCTTTTTAGAAACATCATTTTAATGAAATCATTTCCCAGTTCAATATTTTTTTTAGTTCTTGATTTCCAAGTCATACATTTTAAGTGCAGACATTACAATTTAAATGAGAATAACACACTATTTTATATCATAACATAAATAAATCAATATATCATATTTTTATCCTACTAAATCTTGTCGTTTTTTATTATCTTCACTTTAATGGAATTTGTCTTAACTAGAATTTTGACAATTCTAAAAAATATGGTAGTTATCCGAACTCTCGTTCAACAGTTCATGGTTTCATATCCCACCAAGTGTTTATTTGATTTTAGTCTCTAGGAATCCACTTTAAACAGTAGGTCTTGATCTAGTTAGACCTCGAGTGCGAAAATTATCCTTTCAGTGATAAAGAAACTAAAAAAAACTGATAAAAATTATATTTTACCATTTACAAACTTTCAGGAACTATGATGTTGCAGATAAAGTGATTAAATTGCTAAAATCTTACACTACTGGCCATTAAAATGGCTACACCAGGAAGAAATGCAGATAACAAAATGATATTTATTGGACAAATATATTATACTAGAAATAACAAGTGATTAAATTTTCAAAAATTTGGCTGGATAGATCCTGAGATATCAGTACCAAGAACACCAAACTCTGGCAGTAATAACAGCAGTTATACGCCTGGGCATTGAATCAAACACAGATTGGATTGCATGTACAGGTACATATGCCCATGCAGCTTCAACACGATGCCACAGTTCATCATCCGTAGTGACTGGCGTTTGGTGACGAGCCAGTCGCTCGGCAACCATTGACCAGATGTTTTCTATTGGTGAAAGATCTGGAGAACGTGCTGGCCAGGGCAACAGCCGAACATGTTCCGTATCAAGGAAGGTCCGTACAATACCGGCAACATGCGGTCGGGCATTATCCTGCTGAAACGTTCTGTTTTCGACGGGCTCGAATAACGGGTAGAGCCACGGGTCGTAACACACCAGAAATGTAACGTGCACTGTTCAAAGCACCGTCAATGCGAACAAGAGGTGACCGAGAGGTGTATCCAATGGCACCCCATACCATCACGCCAGGTGATGGGCCAGTATGACGATGACGAATGCAAGCTGCCAGTGTGCGTTTACCACGGATGCGACCATCATGATGCTGTATACAGAACCTGGATTCATCTAAAAAGATGACGTCTCGCCATTCGTGCGCCCAGGTTCGTCGTTGATCACACCATTGAAGGCGCTCTTGTCTATGACGCAGCGTCAAGGGAGGCCGCAGCCATGGTCTCCGAGCTGAGAGTCCATGCTGCTGCAAACATCGTCGAACTGTTCGTGCAGACACTTGTTGTCTTCCAAACGTCCCCGTTTCTTGACTCACGTTTCGTGACGTGGTTGTACTATCCATTACGGCCATGTGGATAATATGCCTGTCTTCTCGGCTGCTAGTGGTAGGTGGTCGTTGAGATCCCGCATAGTGTTTCGTATTACCGTCCTGAACCCATCGATTCCATATTCTGCTAAAAGTCATTGGATCTCGACCGACGCGAGCAGCAATACTGCGATAAGATAAACCGCAATCCCGGTACGCTACAATTCGACCTTTATCAAAGTCAGAAACGTGCTGGTACGCATTTCTCCTTCTTACACGATGCATCACAACAACCTTTCACCAGGCAACAACGTTCAAATGCAATTTCTGTATGAGGAACCGGCTGAACAATTTCCTCATTTAAGAACAATGTATGTGTCACTAATGGTGTCACTTTGTCTGAATGCGCTGAAAAGCTAATCATTTGCATATCACAGTACCTTCTTCCTTTCGTATAAATTTCACGTCTGTAGCATGTCGCCTTCTTAGTGTAGCAATTTTAATGGCCAGAAGTGTACATTGTACTTTTATGTCACAATTTACTTTTCAATTGATGTGAAATTTCTATTATTTTCGGAAAGAATCTCAAGTTTTTATCATTTGTAAATTTAATGAAATGTTTAGGAAAGAATTTTGATAACAAGACACAAGTACAGATTTCTAAAATTCCAAATATTTC
Source organism: Latrodectus geometricus (assembly GCA_026290005.1). Lineage (NCBI taxonomy): Eukaryota > Metazoa > Arthropoda > Arachnida > Araneae > Theridiidae > Latrodectus > Latrodectus geometricus. The sequence continues at coordinate 2,379 of JAPDSC010163894.1, forward strand.
TTCAAACAGTTAATTTTTACTTTTACCCACACTTTCTACTATATTTTTGAAAAAGCAAATCACCTGTTTAGATTTCCGTGTACATTTTAAGAAAGAGTTTCATAACTCTTAGTGGAGGGTTATAAGTTATTGTAAACTGTTTTAGCGATTCAATTTCGTTTCAGCAGTATTTTTCATAGACAGTGGCCTATTCAAGTGTAAAAAAGAAAAAAAAAATAGAAAATTCTCAAGCACACACATTGAAATTTGTACATTTCAAAAGCCAGAAACGAATAAATATTTCTCTCTATTCAGCAGTGCGCTGCATTTCGAACCTGAAACATTTCTTTTCAGGATTACACAGTTTGTTTGCAATGCGTTTCCATCCGTTTATTTCTATCGACTTATTAGTTCTTAATTTTCTCAATAGTTTCTTAATTTTGAACTATGGTCGAGCGAAGTGATCGACACCTTACCTGGCAACGGCAACGTTCCTCCATTGGTCTCTATGATACAACAACGGAGGAACATTGTGAAATAGACTGATTTTACATATTCCCTTCATTACAACAATATAGGGTCATTTTGGTTAGATATAGACTCGGCCTTTTGACCTCGAGGACGACTTCTTTTCCAATCAGGTAACTTTTAATTGAAGTGAAGCTATAAAATCTACGCCTTCACTGTACCTCGCTCTCTAACAGTCAATCCTTGGAGTACAAAAGTTAAACTTGAATCATTGTTATCAGACTGTCTTCAATGGATCAGATATCAAAGTTGCTACCTTTTGATACTAATATGTAGTGTTTCCCAAGAAATCTACTTCTATTGGCATATTATTCAACTTTTAGGCCTACGGAATAGAATTAAAAAAATATTTTCGTAATTTTTTTAGGACTAAATTCATTAATTTTAATTTTATAAAATTATGCATTATTTATGGTATTAAGCATATGTTTAATTGAAATTCTATATTGATTTCTAATGATGGAGAATATAGTCGTTAATATAGGATAAACAACTGACAACTGTTATTGACGATAACCTTTGGTCTATATTATTTATAGTGTACAGAGAAAACTATTTTTGTTTTCAATATTTTCAATAATGTAATTATTGAAAATACTGAAAATAAATTTGATAATTGTAAAATGAACATCATTTATGACTGCAATTAGTTTTGGGAGAAATGTGGGTAAGTTAGAGATAAGTCATTAAAAATTTATTTTATGTTTTTATGTTATTAATAGTAGCTGTTAAATTGCTACAATTCTAGTACAAATGTAATTATAACTAAAAGTATTTCATAAAAATTATTGAGATTTTTTATTTAATACTGTTTACAAAATTGTAAGAGGCATTATTGTATTGGTTAAGGGGGGAGGGTCATGGAGTAATGGGCTTTATAACAAATCTAATCATAAAGTCATCATTTTTATTAACAGATACGTTAGTACATGCAAAAGTCGTATTACAAATGTTCCTCTGGTGGGGTGCAAACGAGGATATTTAGTTAGATGTCAACATCGTCACTAGACAAAATAACAAGGTGATTGGCTGTGTTTAGAGGCTTGTAAACAGAACTACATATTGAATACAAGAAATACAAGAATTGGATTTTTTTTTTAAATTTCATTAATTTCAGAATATGAATAGATCACAGAGAGGCTGATAATTATTAATATTGTGCTTTCATCAAAATAATTGGCCAGAGATGTCAATAAAGGGGAAATCTTCCGTAATTCCCTATCAGTCTGAAAATCCCTCTTAAGTTATAAGTACGAGCAATCACCACAGCATCTGTCCTTTATAGCCTGGCAGCTCCATTAACTTTCTGAAAACTAAAATGAATTAGTAATTGCGTGATAAAATTTTGGGATTTTATTAAAGATACCTTAAATTCTGTATTTCTAAAATGATGATTCATCTCAATAGAGTCATGCATCCTCTTTTTGTCTGACCATGTAGCGTAGAAAAGCCGAAAGGATACACAAACTCTAAATATTGACTTAGTGACGTAGGTGGTTCTGATGCTTAAGGACATCTTGGCAGACTGAATGAGAGAAATGAATGTTCATATTTGAAGAGATTAAAAGAAAAATATTTTCTCATCATTTCCTAAAGACATAAACTGTATGTATGAAGGTGTTGCTTAAGATTGATTGAAGAAATATTAGACAGTGGGATGGGATCTTCTAAATGATAAAGATTCATAGATTTTCTTTATATGATTAATAATATATTATAAAAATTTCTGAATAATAATGTTTGGTTGTTTGTATTTTGTATTGCAACATCTTGAAACATATTTCAAAAATAAAAAGTTAGCGAGAATATTTATTTTTTTGAGCCATGTTATTCCCGGAATAACTTTTGTGATTTTAATTTATTAATTTACATGAACTTAATAATCCTTTCCATCAAAATAATTTTGATTAATTTAGAGAAATTTTACTAAAAATTTTTAAAGATAGTTTAAGGTCTTATTAATGGTTCCTTATTATTTTCATTCTTAAGTATTTCCACATTTTATAAATTATTTTTAACACTAAATTTCTTTGTCCTTTTTTTGTCAAGTTTCAGAGAACTGAAAAGCATACATTCTAAAATAAATTTCGTTTACTTTATAATATTTTAGTAATTTACTTTGCAAAAAACCTCAGTTAATTTAACTAAAAAATACATACTTGTATTTTTTATTTGATTCAATAAAAAAGTTTACAAAATTAGCATCAAAGTTTGAATTTTGCCTCAGATAAAAATTTACTGGCTTGATTTAAATATTCATCTTGTTATACTCTATTACAAAAATCAAACTTATAGTGCAATGCATTTTCTTTGTTGTTAAACTACTGAAAATCATTCACATTTGATTTAATATTTCCCTCAATGTCTTAAAGTAGTTAGAATTTTGATTTTCAATAGTGATAAATATGAATTTAAATCCAGACTAATGCTAGAGGTGATTAAGAAATGTGTGAATTCTTTTTTGTTATATCTTGTCATTTTACTTTACAAAGATAGTCGTGGTGAGTTGGTGGGAAAAAAAAAGGCATCGTTCTCTTTTTAGGAAGGTAGTTGGTTCTATACATGATCAAAACACTATATCAATGCTCCTAAACACAGTAGTTCCAGTTACGAATTTATAATTTATTCCTTAAATTGAGAGTTGTAAAATTGTGTTAACTTGATTCATATATATCAGGGATGGCCAAGACGTCGACCGCTGTCGACCAGTCGACCGCGAAGACATTTTAGGTAGTCCGCGCGACTATTCCGATAGTGATCTCAGATATTAACAATTTAATTTATGACTTATGTTATAGAATTAATGAATTATTTAAAATAAAAATTTACTACATTTTTTGCTTTAAAACCTAAAAAAAACTGTGCAAAGTAAGGCACTGAATTTTTTGTTTTACAGTGGAATTAAATCGAAACAATTTGACAAAGTGGGATGCTTAGATTATACCCAGTAGCTGGTGCATGATAGCGACGCGCCGAGTCGTTTAGTCTACCCGTCTCTTCTGGCCGTTTAGTTTCACTTCTAAGTTAATCGTCTTACGTTGCAGGTCGTTCGTTTCCTACCGCACTGATGCGAATTTGTTTCAAAACTGTTAGATGTTCGAAACTGTTGAATTTGTTTTTCAACAAACCGTCCAAAATGACTCAGCCAGGCACCAGTGCTAAGAGTAGTAAAACATACCATTATCACAATGACTGGGAAGATGATTTCTTTTTTGTTATGATGAAGGAGAAATGTGTTTGTCTCATATGTAACTCAAGTGTGGCATTACCAAAAAAAGCAAACGTCGAAAGACATATTAAAACCATGCACTTAAAATACGCTACAGACTTTCCAATCGGTAGTTCACTTCGAAAAGTTAAAGTGCATGAATTGAAGTCGAATTTACATTTGCAGCAATTGGTATTTACGAAACCAGGCACCAAAGCTAAAACAGCAACATTGGCGTCGTTTAAAATTATAGAAGTTTTGCTAAAGCGAAAAAAAACCATTCGAAGATGGAGATTTGATAAAAAAAGCTTTAATTAAAGCGGGAGAAGTGCTTTTCCACGATTTTAAAAACAAATCTGAAATAATATCGTCAATAAATAATATTTCTTTGTCGCGTAACATAGTGATGCGACAGACTGAAGCTATGAATAATAATTTATAAAATTTATAAAATGAAGATTTAAAAGCTTGTAAGTTCCTATCACTTCAATTTGATGAATCCGCAGATATTAGTGACATTGCACAGTTATGCCTTTTTGTGAGAATGTTTTTCGTAGATATGACTTCAAAAGAAGCATCATTAATTTTATTTCCATTGAAATGACAAACGAGGGGACAAGATATCTACAATTCATTTAAAAACTTTATTAATAAGACAGGATTTCCAATACATAAATTGGGTCTCTATTACAACAGATGGAGCTCCAGCGATGGTCGGGAATCAAACTGGTTTTATTGCCTTATGCAATAATGATGAGGAAATTCCCAGTTCTACCAGCTATCATTGCATTATCCATCAACAGGTACTGTAATCAAAAGCACTAAAGCTAATGATATAATGAAAATTGCTTTTAAAACCGTCAATTCAATTCGTTAAAGAAGTCTTCAGAGACGACAATTTCGGGCGCTTTTAGAAGAAACTTAATCAGAGTACGGAGATCTCTTATTGCACTCAGACGTGAGGTGGCTACGCCATGGTGCTTTTTTAAAAAATATTTCGTATTCTGTTACCAGAAATAATAAATTTTCCGCAAATAAAAGGATTACTCATTACTGAATTGGAAGATGGGAAATGGCTCATGAAACCAGCTTTTCTCTGCGATATCACTGCAAATCTTAATGAATTAAACCTAAATCTACAAGGAAAGAACAAATGTTTAACATGCATGATGAGTGCGATTAAAACTTTTAAAGAAACGTTAAAATGTTATGCGTCTCAATTAAGAAAACATGAATTGAGAAACTTCAAAAACATGGAGGAAGAGTGCATCCATAATCCAAACCGAGACTATGAAGATTTCGCTGAAAACTTAGATGTTTTGTTTGAAGAGTTTGAAAGAAGATTCACTGACTTATTTAGGTTGGAAGAAATACTCAATTTTATGATATTTCCTTTTAATTAAAATGTCAACATTGATGGAGTATCTGAAAAAATAGGACATTTAATAAATACCACTTCAGTCACGGTCGAGGAAGAAATTATTAAATTAAGATGCGATATATTTCTTAAATCCAGAGCATCTAGCGATACTGATTTTTGGAAATTAATTTCTGAGGAAAATTTTTCAAATATTTAAAAATTGATTTTGTATTTCAAATCATACTTTGGATCGACGTATCTTTGCGAATCTGCTTTTTCAACCATGAACGCCATAAACACTAAACATCGGTATCGTTTAACAGATGAACATATAATTTCGTGTTTACTCATTGCAATAAGCTTGTATCAGCCCCAATGTAATAAACTTGTCGCAGATATACACAGTGTCAAATTTCATCTAAGCAAAGTGAATTGAAAGTCAATTTTTATGTATATAAATACTTTGATTTATTTTTGTTAGTAAATTTTTGTTTATTAAATACTAAGGTGTTTTTTTTTGTAGAAAAAATATGTAATATACCATTTTTTTTTTTGTTACCGAAAATAAATATATAAACATATACGTTATTTCTGCCATTGGTAAACCGCCTTCGAATTTTTAAATGTGGAGTAGACCACGGATCGCAAAAGTTTGGCTATCCCTGATATATATGATATCAAATGCTAATTTAGAGTAATTGAATGTATATATGTATTTTATATTTATTTTCCTACACTTAAGATAATAATAGAGAGTTTTACTTATTTTAATTTTGCCTATAACTGCAGGCACTTGGTGAGGAAGCCTTCGTCACAACAAAGCCAAAAACCGATATCAACATATCATTATCTGGTGGGCACCTGTGGACCAAGTCACGGAGGTGAGTTGCTCTGCATACCTCACATCACTACAAGCTTGTTTATAAGGTGAACTACATTAATTCATCACTTCAGAAAAAGGACAAGAAAACACAGAGAGTAAGAAAGGAGCCTCTAGTCCGGAATTGGAGTTCGAACCAGGGAACCAACAACCTAGAAGACAGAAATGATGACCACTCATCCATCGGCCAACACATTTTCCTTCTTATTGAAGTACTTTAAGTAGCCTTTATCGTTAATAAAATATAATGTGAATTGTAAGATCATTCTGAAAATTGTTTTGTATAAAAGTATAAGATTTCTATGTTTTTGCACAAAAATGTTTATTTTATTTTGGGTATTTTGAGAATATCCTTAAAATATGTCTTATACTTTATTAAAAATGAAAATGTTAATACAGTATAAGCAGATATTTTAAGAATGTTTGCATTTAAACTCAATTATATATGCTCTCTATTGTTATGCATAGGATATGGATAAAATAAGTCTTTATGACATTCCCGTTAAATTATAGTTTTCTATCATTTTATTTGAAGTATATTAATTTATTTGATTAAATTCTAAGAGTTAATGGTTTCATTACCTTTTCTTATTTAGTATGACATTTATATTATTTTATATCATGTTATTTTATTTTTAATTGAATTGAATATTTTATTAAAATATGTAATTTATTTCAGACTTACATTATAAAAGTATTTGAGCAGTAATTCATAACAAAGTATGTACTGATTTGATTTGCAGGAAAATATTTAAATATAGAACACTTAACAAATTCCATTCTGTCGATTGCTATTTGGCATTGTAAATAGAATTGAATAATTTATACATTTTAATTATTTAATAAAAATCATTTGCTAAAAATTTAAGCAAATTAAGAACGACTGAAAAATTATCATTTATTTTTCAGTTTTAAAAACCAATTTATGTATTTTCAGATCTAAGTACAATAATATTTTAAATTTATTTACTAACCTAAAAAATATATATTATTAAATCCTATCAAATAAGGAGCAAAAGTAATAAATTCTGAATATAATATACTCAACTGTAAATAAATTTACATATTCTTCAAATTAGAAGTTAAGAAAACAAAATATTTAAAATACTCATATTCTTTAATTTAAATACTAAAACACCTTTATAAAAAAAACCAAATTTCAAAAACATTTTTAGCATAATTTTGAAAAATCAGAAATTATTACTTAAAACATAATTTTGATTCTAATAGTTAATAATAATTAAAATACATAAGTTTATGTGGCTACAAATTTACGTTCTATCAAACTTATAACGCAAAGCGCTTTCATTGATGTAAAATTAAATATAAATAAAAATGTTTAATAATGGTGGAAGATAACCGTTTCTTGAAACGAAAATTCTAATCTCTTTTATTAATAGAATCATCTAAAATTTTGTAACTCAGCGTGAGGATCTTGATGACCTGTCGAAACTAAAAAAAGTTTCTCTTCAGATGAACACTTTCACGATAGTAAAAATAAAATATTCAAAGAACCCTAAAATATTATCTTTCGGAAGTAAAAACCGAAGAGCAGGAAGAGCATGGACGTGATTCCAATATCAAACAATTGAGAGCGTAATCAAGGACACAAAGTGATTCAACTTTGGTGAGACATATGAAAAAATTTTTAGAGCTCAAACCTTTCTCCTCAGGTTCTTTTAGAGTGAGATCTAAAAAGATTAACCAGCGTTCTTTCGTTTTTTCCCCTTTGCTTCGTCGATTTCTCCCGTTTTCTTCTATTTTTCCTCTGCATTAGAGCTCCCTAAGCCACTAATAAATGAGCTGCCGGAAACTGGGATGGTGTTAACTATTAGTTGATTATATCCTGCTCCTGAAGCCTGCTTGATAGGATCAGCAGCAGAGCGATGAATCTCTCTCTTCCCTTACAGAAGTTAGAGAGAAAGAGCTTTTATGCCATTCCACCATCCACTGCAGTAGAAAACTTTTTGCGAAATTCCTTCTCACCTAAGCTTTTGGATTAAAAACACCACTCAGAGAAAATTCTACCAAAAGGAATTTCAATTTTGGAAATGAATCTATAACACAAACTTCTAAATTTAATGATTCCCACGTCTAAAACAGAATCTAATAGTTTAAGTAAAAAAAAATAGATTAACGAGTGCCTGTTTTTAAATTACTAATTTTAATTTTTTTGCTAATTTCTATACTGTTCATAAGGTTAATTAATTTACCTTTATTGTTTTATTAATGAAATATTATTATATATAGGGATATAATGTATTCATCATATGACATTATTTTATTTTTAATCAAAAAATTGCCGAAATATTTAATAGTTATAAAATGTTTTCCATTATTCCATTAAGTTGTTTGAGTTTAAAATCATTCTAATTTCGTTAATTAATGTTTTATATTAAATTCATTTAATTAACAATTCAACATTAT
>JAPDSC010163895.1:0-24041 GCA_026290005.1 Latrodectus geometricus
CAGTAGGTATTAAAACGCTGTTTTAAACATTTTATTTCTGCAGCAAATAAAAGTCTGAGTGACAAAATAAACAAAAAAATTTACAAAATAATTCACAATTTGCTCAAAGAGATTAAATATTTACACCTAATATTACAGTCAAGTATGATATGTCCTTACATTTTTAATTTATTGTGTATACCTCCTTTTTTACTTCAGACCCTCTCAAGCACCTTCTAGCAATCCGTCCTCACCTCAGAACCCTCGTCGCTCCTTGTCTTACATGTCACCAACAACAGCCCGCAAGTGTCACCAACAGTCCTCTTCGCCACCTACTACCGGCCGTCCTCTGCTGCCAACACCTTGTAGCGACGACTCCTCCACATCCAGCTTGCCGGATACCGTGGACAGACGTGTCTCCAGAGACAGCTGCTCTTCGGAAGATGAGGCTTCTGATGAGGAGAGATACAAGAGAGCGTCCAGGAGGAAGCCGGACAGAAGGGAACTCATCTTCAAAGACACTGTGCCTTCTTCCTGGAAATACTCTCCCGGTGTGGCTAGGAAGGAGTACCAACAGCCAACCGTCGCATTTGGCACTGGTCATCAGAGAAGAGCTGGGGAGAGTCACAGTAATAGTAGACTACCAGCATTGACACCCAGATCGGAAGGCAAGCAGCCACCAAAAGTATGATTAATCTATTTCAATAATATTCATTATATTCGAAGGACACATATTTAAATTTTTCTAATTAAAATCATCAAAGACAAATCCAAGTTTCCCTATATTAAAATACCAACACTTTCTAGAGTCTTTTATTCCATATGGATAAGATTTTATGTATCACAATCAATAAGTTTTTAATTGAAATTTTAGTTCATAAGCAATTTAAAATTAAACAAAATTTTCACTCGCTCTGATACATATATGGTGGAATCATGAATTGTTCAGCAAAAAGGATACCAAATTCGCTCATTTTTCTCTTCCTTTGTTCCTTCCCCAATTATAGCATTATATTACAAGGGACTAGTTTTGGCACGTGCATCATGTCGGAACAACTGATTGAATTAAACAAATCAATCGAGATCAACAAATCAACAGATTAATCCTTTAAGGTTAATTTATTGATTTGTTAGGTTTTAATCTAACTGATTAACATCAAAAGTCCGCAAAATTTTCAGAGTAATTTTTAGAGTCAAAGATTCCTTGTTCGATTCCAGGCACTATTGAATTTCGGAAGAAGAGATGTTGTGTTTTCACTTTCAATATCATATCTGTTGGGGAGGTTTTTAGGAATTTTCCAGATTTTCTTCTACTGCGACATTTGAATACAGATTAAAAAAAGCCTTTCAAGAAGATAATAATACGTGATGAATGTGGAAAAGAGATTTATAATAACTCTTATTTGCGATGTCCATTACAGTTTATTAATCGTACACAATTCAGAAACATTTCGTAGAATGTTTTATTTCATTCAATTAAATTTTTTTACGTACGCAGACTTTTTTTATACATGAAGATTTTTCTCACATTAAATTTTACTTCTGTTGTCTGTAATTTTAATTTTCTATTTTTATTGTATATAGTTTTTATTCATTCATTTTCATTATTAAATTTAATATTTTCACCTATGAAAATAGCAAAATCAGCATTCAATGAATATTTCCAGGAATATTTATTATGTAAGCTTTTATTCATTTAACCAAATCTAAATTTTTTCATTTCAGGTTGGAAAAGTGTCTCCCCGTCCTCACTATCCGTCGAACTGGAATGAGCCTCGTTCTCAAAGCTCGGAGGATTTGTTCCAGACTCCTTCCTCGGGACCTGCTCAGCCCAGGGGGCTGGTCTTCCATTCCCGTGGCCCCTCTCCTGTCAACATCAAGGGCAGAAGCGCCGAGAAGATTCTCGCTGAAGGACATTTCCGTAGAAACGACCCCAAGAGGCATTCTTCTCCCCGCATCAACCACAAGCCAGATATGAAAATGAAGCTATCGCCACCCAAATTCCTTCCAACCCGATCGCCCCTGCCTCCAAGCACCCCACAGAGCAGGCGTATGTTTTGGTCACCGGAGAGGCAGCAAAGGCAGCCCCTCGTACGCAAGAATTCGGCTCCCAATCCGGACAGCTTCTCATCTCCAGTGATAGAGAAACTCCTGCAGAATAGCAACCTCTGCTCAGACAGGAATTTCGTGATGAAGATTGAGCAGCTCATCGCCGAATTTCAGGCCAAGACCAAGTTCGATCAACCAGATACGTACGATGCCGTACACTACCATTCCTTACCTGTTCACTTGGAACATAAATCGAATTCCAAACCCGTCCATCTCTACCCTAGGAGATCTCCCGTTGAAAGCAGTCATGGTGGTAAATCACCATCAAAGATTCCATTGCCAGTATGGAATTTCAAATGTCATTCCTAAGTCATTAACTGTTTTTCTGAAGATCGTTATAACTTTGATCTTAATACTCTGTTTTTTAGTGTGAAAATAAAGACTGATCATGACTATGTTTAGCCCAATGTAAATGAAAATTTCTGGTTCCTTTTCATTTGTGAGAAATTAAATGAAAGTGATGTTATATTGAATTTCAAATAAGTTTATTTATAAAAAGATATGACATTAATTACTAAACATTAAAATTAAGGCAAATATTTTATAAATGTCATTTTTAATCGCAAGAAAATTGTCTATGTCAATGTATGTTTGTTTATCATTTATTGTTGATAACATGTGTATGTACCACACAAAAATTCTATCATGCTGTCTTTGTTCTATAAACTGTCTTTCAAAATTCTCTATGGGCTCCTAAATTTGATTTCTATGGGCAAATTACCCAGCCAATAAATGTGTCTTTTATAAAGAAGAAATATGGAGAGCATTGAGAACATTTTTAAAAGTGTATGTCTTAGTGAAAGAGCTTTTTTTCAACTACAAGAGACATAAGACTGATATTAAATGCTATAATATTTCATTTCTAATCGAAGTAATTCGAATGTTTAAAGACTTATAAGTATTTATTCACATTTAAATAATTGCGTTGAAAAGTTCAATTTATTGATGTTTTCGTTTTAATGAAGTGTTTCCTAAGAGATGTAAAAACATGTAAGTCAAAGGATTTCAAGTTTTTCAATTTACATTACTTTAATCAAGTCCATAATCAAGCGTAAAAATAACACAAGAAAATGAGTGACCTGTGCTATTCACAAACAATAGAAAGAATGCCTTGTTAGCAAATATTAATGTATAATTTTATGATAGATTAAGATATATACTTGTTGATATTAAAAGAATATGTATTTTTTATGGAAACTATCAATTATTATTGATTTTTTCCCTCTTATTTTGTATGCCTATTGTTGTAACCCAATGTCAAATGCCTTTGCAAAACTAATCAATTTGTTAAAATATAATGCAATTTTTGTGTTTACTAAGATTTTTTGTAACTAAGCAAATATAAGATTAGTAGCGACTGCTGGCTAGTCAACTACTAAATATACAGATAGTATATGGGAATGTATAAATGATGAATGGTATGATGAAAAAAATATATTGTTAAAAAACTTATTTTATATTTATCAAATCCATAATCAAGCAGCAAATCTGTTTTGTATTATAAATATCAATTTCGTATAAAAGCGAAAATATATGTAATTTGTATGTTTCTAATTTTTTTTAAAAAAAATAATAATATAATATTTTATTCTAATCGTTGAAAATCAGAGAAATTGGTTATTTTCGAAATCTGGGATATGAAATTTTTAACAATTTTAAGATTTTACCAATAAGACTGACAATAATATGTGGCTTATATTATATAAATAACATAAATGTTTTGAAAAATGCAACTGTATAGTATTTTTATGAGCATTAACGGTACTTGAAGAAAATATTAATGCATTTACAAATTAAAGAAATGCAGGTTTATTAACATAGTTTATAATTTCTTAACTATTGTCTATTCGTAAAATATATTTTTGCAAAATTGTTTGTTCTTTCTTTACTTTGTAATGTATAATTGTGTATCTTGCTCTTAACTTTTTATTTAAAAAAATTGTTGGAATATGTGGAAATGAGAGATTTCAGTTTTAAGGGTTTTATTTGTAGATGAAATTACTTAAAGTAAAATTGTATTTATGAAAACTTATTTTTCGTTTGTTTATGAAAATTGTTCTCTTAAAATAGTTTATATATTAGATTATTACTATAAAACTTACTTTTTATTCCTTTTTCATTTCAGTGTATTATGGAATATGCATATTTTTATAAGGTATAAATGAGTGCCAAAAATATTTGAAAATTAATTTTCAGATTGTAATTATTACTGTGAAATCAATATCTAAGCTTCTAATAGAAATATATTTTTTATGTTCTATCTTTTGCATTTAAAATTATTCTGACAATCATTAAACGCTCATTCTCCCACGAATACCTGTTATTGATTTAAAATTATTAGAATTATGTAAACATATGCTCCTTCAGAAATGCTTCATATGTTAGGCTATTTAACAAAATATTTTATGTGTTTTGTTTATATTTTGTCTTTACACATTTTGAAATAAATAATTTAATAATTATTATATTTTTTATAAGATTTCGTGAAGCTGTATTATCAATTTTACGTAAAATTTTCATTGTACTTCTAAGTAAAATAGACTCTTCCGATTTTCCCGGACTGATAAAATTTGTCGCCAAGAAATGGTGCCGCATTCAGCAGGTGATGTTGAAAGCGGGTCTAGACTTCATATTTTGTACATTAAAATTCCATGTTTCTACATTGTGCATCTGGTTTAGTACCAGAGTGTTTCGTGATCATAATGGAAACGATAAAAATTGAAATTCGGGAAAACATAAAATTCTGTTTATAGCTTATGAAAATAGCTGGCAAACTCTGCAAATGATGTAATATTTTTATGGAAATAATACTTTAAATCACATTCTAAAGCTAAATTTAAAAAATTGACAGCTATGATTCGTGGATAATTCTGTAGAACATAATAAAACATTCGAGGCAGCAAAGATACAACAAATCAAGTACTGACAAAATAAAGTGGTCGGTGTTTGCCTTCTGCACTCAGGGAATTTTTCGATATTAAATGGGTTTAATCGTATCTAACATTTTTATTATGAAGATATTTAAATATTAAACTAGCATCATTATATATATATATATATATATAAAAGAATGACTGCATTTGTGATTTAGTGATTTACTCAATTTTGCTGACAAGAGGAAGAGATAGACTCCTAATCATGTTTACGAAAGGTTCTATAAATAATGAATGGAAAGCAGCAAATACAAACAAAATGTCATTTTGTGTGGTCAGATAAGAGTGCAGTCGTCAGCATTTTTATGTTAGTAATTAAATAAAATAAAAATACTCAGTTCATTCAAAAAACAGTTTTCTACTATTTGGTAATTTTTATCGCCGTTTTTTGCGCCATTTTGTCAAATTATTTATTATCTACTGCTACTGACAAAAATTAATATAAATCCAACTATTAGAAATAATCTTATGTTTTTTCTACTTGAAAAATCCTTATCTTCAATTACTTTTTCATCTCTTATTTCAAAGGTTGTTAGCTGAACCAATATCAAAGTTATGCAAGATTTTTGAGTGCGTGTAAAATAGGGTTCTCCAAACTCTTTATGTGCATAATAAAATAAATTTTGCGTCTGATAACATCAAATTATATGTATTTTATAGTAAAACCTTCAGTGTAAAATATTCTATGTAACATAATTTTTTTTGTTAATCTTTTCTTGCATCTTACTGAAAATTACACAAATATCACGCTGGCAATAAAATGGGTGTAAAACAATAAATATTGCTCATCAAAGTACTACTTCCATTATTTACTACTTTTGATTTTTCTTGAATCCAAGCTGGTGTATACACCGAATCGATTAGCTTCTGACTTTAAAAAGTATATCTTTAAAAGTTTAAAAGAAATCATTTTAACCACTGTTTCTATGTCGCTTTTAAACTTTCCCCTATTATCCCGAATTATTTGGAATTCATTAATTACAGTAAATTATTATTTTCCAAATATCTCGATCGCAGCAGAATTTGACAGTATTATTTGTTTTATCGTATTTTTACTCGACATTAAATTCAAATTCGAAGGAAATATCCCACATTTTCGATAATGATAATATCAGTTATGATTTAGGCTCTTTCGATAATTTTTTTGGCGGCTAACTGATTTATATTATTACAACCATAACTTATTAATATAAGGCAGATATTGATAAAGAAAAAAAACAATATTTCTACTTATATAAAAAAATATAATGAAACAGTATAAATTTTCATGCTTTGCCTAGTTTCACACACAATATCTTCTATTTCATAAAAAAAATAACAATGAATTTTTTAAAGAAAAGTAAAATAAACTCATATACAATGAAAGTAATAATGAAATCTCTGAACTTATAGAAATAAAATCACGTTTAGTGAAAAAAATGTGTAATTTATACATCATTAAAGAAAAAAAACCTGCTTTCAGAAAAAATGCTTTAATTAAATTTACAAAGCCCTTATATCTCGTTACATCATTGTTTTTACAAAGTATCCACGGCTTGTCTGTTAATTCGAAACAATTGTTTATCTCCAGGTCATTGTTACATAACGTGAGCCGCAGAAACACGTGCGCTCTCTTTTGTCATTTATAATTCTGACCCATTACAAGCGAAAGTCTATCAAGCAATAAAATAAAAGTAACAAGTAATTCCGCCACATTGGCCAAGTTTGGTTATTCTCATGGAATTCGTTGTATTCGGTAATGGTGATTCGAAGATAAATTAGTGTCATAGAGACTCATTTCAACTCTCTTTTTTTAACAAAATTTTGTTATTTTGTACCATCGAAAATAAATTGGAAATTTTTTTTTTCGCTTTGCTTTTTATTTTTCAAAATGATTAGATACTTTTCAAATTTTATTTTATTTTTGCATTTTTTAAATCAAGCTAATTTTCCATTAGAGTTTTTTTTTTTTTTTTTTTTTTTTTTTTTGGTAAACATGGTTTGAATTTTTTTAAACAATTTTGAGGATTAGCATAACTCAAATTTTTATCCAAAAAATCAAGTTTAACACAACGCCAAATTTAAGATTAAAGAAAATTATTTTTCTACGGATTAATAAAATAAATTTAAAAAATCTAAGAGAAGGAAAAAAATATAACTGGAACTGCATGATCATAATCACTACTAAAAAGTTATTTCTTGTAAATAATAATATTGAGAAATGTAAAATTATATATCATTATGAAAACAAATCAAGCAAATTTCGTATGATATTCACGATTATTTCGGAGGCTATTGATTCTATGAAAGCATGTAGCTTGCATTTAAAAATGCTTAAGAATTATCTGAATCTCTTATGCTTCCAACTAGAAAAATGTCCTCAATTATATAATTATTTTTTTCCTTACGGCTATATACAATAAATTTTGAAAAGCATACTATTATAAAAAATTAAATTTTTTTATAGGTTATAATTTCTTTACTTCTTAATTTCAATTAAAAAATTTAGTAAATTTTTGTACTCTTGCTTAAATGCTTGTCCCCAGATCCAAAAACTTAGACAATTCGATAAAAACTATTGTGTGTTTTTTTTTTTTTTTTTTTTTTTTTTTTTTTTTTAAATTGCAATGTTATTTTTAAATTTAACACTGAAAATTTTTAATGATATTTATTATGTCTCACATATATATTTAAAAAATATTAATGAAAATTAGAAATGACTAATAATTGTATCAAATGATAAAAGGAAAAGTACCAAATTATAGACAATAATTATTAAATTTATACTCTAACTAGTAAAAAAGTTTTCAAATTAATAATTGAGTTTTTGTGTAATACTTTAACTTCTGTGGTTTTCCATGAATAAATATTTCGTAAATTTAGAAGGTACTTCATTTGATGAGCTAGAAAAAAAGCTATTAAAAATGATCGAAAATTATTTATTTTCCTAACTAATAAAAAAATGCCTCTTAATTATAATATTTATTCAGGACTAACAGTTGGCGTCAATTCCAAACAATACTAAAAAAGCAACGCTTTATTGATCCTTCGTATTGAAAATCGCTAGATAACGAATGGTTTTTGATGTTATGTTGATAAGTTAATACCCCCAACAATATTTCCTTCCTTTCCTCTGTTGTAGATTTTGGATTTCTCGTCATTTTAGAATTATAATTTTATGATTTTTCGGGAAACAAGATTTGTATGTTTGATTTTATACATCCACTGCCTTAACTCTTCTAGGAACATCGTCAATACAACACGGATGTGCAGTTTATTCTCTGCCACGGAATGTCAATTCTTAATTATACATTTGAAAATTTGTTATATAGCTGAAGATTGGAACACAGTTGGAAAGAAAACGAATGGAAAACTTACAGAAAACAATAGAATTCAAAAATTGAAGAACTATTATATTTTTTATTACAGTGTGTTTCTCTGGTGACTTCGGCGAATCATAAAACTTAGTTTTCTGTTACTGCAAATGAACCAGAGATATGAAACATCACTGTGACATGTACCACCTTTATTCCCAAGCAATTTTTTATCATGTTAAATATATAGACCATTGGGCCACTGTAGCTTAGTTGGTTAGAACATTCGCTCTCTTTATTGAAAGGTAATAAGTTCAAACCGAAGATTTGTCGTGTTTACTAATGGAGGCTGGAGCATATAAAATATATCATGGTTTCAATGTCCTACATATGAATTGATACCTTTGGAGTAGCAGGCTAAGTCTAGAGGTCTCCTGCTTGATCCTTGGTTCTAAATTACGAAGACCACCCACTTTCAGGGCCACGATAGCATTCCCACTAGATTTTCCACTAAATTGCCATCACTTCTATCTCTTGTAGTAATGAAAAATGAGAATCCTAGTAGCTGTACATTATATAACAACAACATACATACACACATGGAAAATATTTTAATATCGTGTAGCAAAAACCTAACTCCCTGCATCTTTGCCTTCGTGAAAGATATTTTATAGATAGTAAGGTGTATCCGTGTGCTCCACAAGAGAAGAAATTCAAAAAATTCCTAAGCACTCACCATTAATAGGCAGTACATGCATAAAACAAGCACAATGTCCAACTCCCAAATATAATGCATAATGTAAATAATGACAAAGATTCTAATTCAAAACATCTAATTCCAAGCAGCACTTCTAAGTCACTGAGTGAGCAATATATTAGTTTGGGGAAAAAGTAATCCATTATTTTTTCGGTAGACGTCAGTAGGGATCTATATCTTGTGAGGTATCAATCAAACAATTTCAGATTTATGCTCGTTGGAAAGGTGACATTTGACACTAAAATATTCTCTTGCGGTTTTTTGTTTGATTAATTCAGTTACGAGTACAAGGTTTTAAAAATGGAAGACAACAAACAGAAAATTCGATACATTTTCGTTTTTCTCTTGTAACGGCGAAAAAGAGAGCCGGGTGACTAAAATTGTGAAAGGTGTTTATCGTCCTATATAAGAATGTAACAACCAGTTACGTACAATTTTTGTTTCGTCGATTCCATTCGGGTATTTTTGATGTTAGAGATGCACCTCGCATGTGGATACAGCATCGTCGAAAATGTCTATAAAATATAAAAAATGATCGAAGTTAACCGCATGTCAGCAGTCGTAACGCGCAAGACCTAAAAATCTACATGAAAGCTGTTTTAAACCTTTTTACAAAGTGAATCCAAAAGAAGTTACATAAAGTTCACGTAAAAATAATGGAATTCTTTTTCCCCAACCTAATATAACAATAGTGATAAATACTGGTTTAATTTTAAGCAAAAGGGATAAACTACATTTCTATTACTAACAGTTAAGCTATCGTAAATAAATAATGTTTTGTGAGGCAAAAATGTGCCATGATTGGGGGCTCTGAATTCGTGCTAAATTAAATAATTGCCTTCCTCAATAAATACCAAAGCTGGAAAAATAGTTGAGTATTCAGTAGTTTGAAAAGAAAAAAAAATTCAGAGGGGCAAAAATATTCAGATTGGTAGAGAAATCATTAATAAAAATGAATTATTTAAGCATTGCACATCTTACAACAATATTATAAATCATCAGGATTTACTACAGCAAATCTTGAGCCCAAAGTTCGTAGTAATTTTAAAAAATAACAAATTAGTTTTATTAAGAACTTAATAGTTTTAGTAATTATTCCCGGGGAGTAGTTGATGTGAAAATGCAATCTGGTATTTTTAAAAGAAGTATTTCCAAACTGTGCCCGTTACCTATTGATGCATAAAATTGTGAAATTTCTGTAACCTTTTTCAAATATTTTATAAAATTGTTAATTAAAATTGATAGCTTTGCATATTTGTATGTTAACAATATTCTCAAGAAAATGAGTTTTGTTTGTTCTTTTATTTATTACACCTTGTATAGAACTGCTTGCAAGGCAAGTTGGGGCGGGATGTTGGCGCAAGCGTAGAAAACGAAGCGCCCTCTATGTAAACGAGACATTCCCCCTCTGACCACGGATTAGAATGGAGCTTGACTGACTGTCAGCTTACTACTTAACACTACTTGTTATTTGCTACTTTTACTTGTTATTGTTTTACATAATAAAGTTAATAAAAATCTACGCGAGGTCCGTCGTTTAATTTAAACAACTTACAACACCAAAAACTTTTTGAATTTATGGACTAACATAAATTTTTCTATAAACTTTTAACTTTGTTGACGAAAATTTACATTTTACGTAGAATTATCGCTTTGAAAATTGTTAACCTCTACAAAATTAATTGTATTATCATTATAGCAAACAGCATTATTTTCGACCTGATGCTAATTATTTGACTAAGCCTGATACGTTTTCCAATATTATAAAATCATGACAACTAATTTCATGAAGAACTGCTGATATGATTTCTCTCTTTGCTTAAAGAAAGATCTTTATTAATTAATACTCTGGCCATAAAATTAATGAAATAGTTGTGTGCACAATCTAAAATAAAATCTTGTAAAATATAACAAAATCCCTTTCATATCTGAAATATAATTATTAAAATAACTTTTCTTATCTTTAATTTTAGTTGGCTAAGTAAATTTGAATTTAAATCAAGGCATGCCACACTGAAAAAAATTCGAGGAAACTAATTAGTAACTATAGAAGAGATTTAGTAGACGGAATGAACGGATAAATGATGGCCACTTCATAAGACACTTATAGACATTTATGACTGCACGCCCAAAGTATATGAAAACAAGGTAAATACATTTTTAGAATATGATAAAATAATTTATCTTGATCTAGAATATATATATATATATATATATATATATATATATATATATATATATATATATATATATCGGTTTTCAGAGCTTAAATTGATTTAAAGCTAATAGAAATATTTAGAGCCGATATGGGGTTCACGGTGTTGTCGTGAAGTTCATAGCCCTAACATTGAAATGTTAATTTATATTTACCTTCAAGGTGGACTCAATGAACAAAATTTAATTTTGAAATACATGTAATATCAATCACAAAATAAATTATTCAGCTTTATGTTCTAAAAACTTTTCTTCCTTTTCTTTTTTTAACAAGAAAAGCAAATACTCGCATTTTTATGATAATTTGGAAATGTTAGCTAAGATCTGATATTTTAAAAGGTAAGAATAAAATGAGTAATTCCATAGTATTTATAAACATGCTTTACATATTATTCTCATTAGAATGAATAGTTAAATAATTTAATTTAAAATAAATACACAAAATGTTTGAACTCAAGGGGTAAATAGATACCATATATTACTATATTCTATTGGGCTCGTGGATTTGAAATAAGTGTTCACACTGACAAATATGCTTTATTCTTAGTAATTCAGAAAAACACTTTAAAATACTTTTATTTGGTGCATACATTATAAAAATACTACACAAAGGTACTGAAAAAACACCGACTCTCAATCTTCAGCAACAATAGCTTCGTAGTAAAACTCTATCGTATATATATATATCGTAACTTCCTGATCATGTTTTGATATAAGAATTCAGATCAAATCTCAAACTCTAATCTCATCTAATTTTATTTCCATCAAGAGCCAAAGCGCTATAGATTTTACACACCTTCTGCGAATTCAAATTAAAAAAAAGAAATCTTGAAATATGCTTCTATCAAGCTTCAATAAATGTCTACACTTATCATCAAATATCAATCAAGTGACTAATTTTTCGTTCAAATCAGTAACCTCCTTTTTCATACTACTCTTTACAGTCTCTAAACGTCGGAAGATACAATATCTCGAATTTCACTAAATCTAATGAGAAAGCACTTCTTACTACTTATATTTTGTAGCAATATGACTTAATGTACTATAATATATAAATTTACGAACAATTCATACGAATTTAAGTTTAATTGTTAGAAATTATAAATATTTCTTAAATTCATTCTGATCAATTTAATCAATGATATAAGTTAAACAAGATTTAAAGTAAACGCTTGTTTTTACGAACTTCTAATTTAGGAACACTCATAACTTTACGAACTAGTGGTTGTGGTACTTAATGTGAACCCACTGATGCAATATTAGTTTTACCATTTATAAACTAAAATTTTGAAACTTCTCTTTATTGCGAATTTATTTTCATGCTTATTTTGTCATGTGATTTTTTTCAAATTTTATTTTTTTTGGTTGAGAAACAGCTCCGCATTTTTATTGGGAATTACGTAATTTTTTTAATTATGGAAACTCTAATCCTACACCGATATTAAAATCCCGAATATTTTAAAGATGTGAAATTTCTCCCGCCAAATCTAATTCCCGTCTTATAGCTCATGCATCAGAGCATAATCAATAACTTCCAGACAAAATGTCATCAGGAACTTTAGCCAGAAGTGCTCTGGTCTTGGAATCATCTTATAAAATGGACATTTTACGCGCAGTACTCTTATTAATCTGCTTGGTAAGATGTTGCAGATTAAACAATAGCTAAGTCATTTTGATATCCAAGTCTTATTAAAGAAACCTCCTGACTGAAGGAAACCAAGAACATTCACTTGACGACTTGGATGAAGATCAGTTTTTTCCTGTGAGCTATATATATAATATGTATTAAATATGAAATTCTATGCGTAAATGCCGTGGGCTTGTTTCTTCACTATTTTATGAATTATTAAATACTTAGACGTGGCACCCTTCTTATTGCTTGCAATGTGTTTCTTAATGATTCCTACCTATTGAAATTCTTCTAAGGCAATTGGTTTATAATTTTAATTGTCAACTAAGTGACGAGATTGGCAATGGATCTGAGTTGGCAACCTATTCTCAACGCCACACTTCAATAGCGGAAGGACATTCCAACGGCTACCTATTTAAGGCCTCCTTTTTATAAACATCCTATATTCAATGACTGGTTTGATAGAAATAACGAATCTGGAAGAGAAATTCAAAATAATAATAAACGAAATTTCCGCTTTGCCATGGCAGCAATTTATGAAATGATTATATTTTTAGAAGTGAATAAAATATGAATAGCACAACTGGATTTAGATATGTCAAAATAAATAGTAAGAACTGAATGCAATTTCATTTAATGCAATGATTTTTTATAACGATTAAAAAACTGAACTAATAGAAAATTTCCCATACAAAAAGATATGAATGCGTTTACAAAATATATTCCATTGTTATTTATTGCTATAACATGGAGAAAAAGATATATTTTTCAATTCATATTGTTGAAAATTATACATATTTGTTGAAGAATTTTTCCCATTTTCTATTATATACACAAATTAACCAATAAATTAGAAATCTTTGAGATTTTCATTTAAATGTTTGATTGAGATAAAGTATGCCAATTTTTATGACATGTTTTACACATCGTCAGAATACTAGCTTAAGTAACATGTAAGTGTGCATTTCACAATGAATAAAACAAAATGTGAAAAAAAAGATTTTTTACCATTTTATATATAAAACGCGCTTATTTTTAGTGCGCGTTTAGCAGAGACCTCGTTTTCGAAGACAATAAATCTCCTTGGGTTTTCAATAACTGGAATTAGAACCCTGCCTGTCTAGCAGATGTAAATGCGATTTTCCATGAGTGGGATTAGCATCATCTCTGACGAATTGTACAGCTGTAAAAGGGGCTCAACTGTGCTTTCAATGAAAAATGTCATCAGCCAAGACTCTTTCCAACAGATTTCAGCTTGAACCATGCACAGAGAGTAGAAATGCATAGTCGGGTCTTAGTTAGAAAACAACACATTTCTGCCCAAAATGGAAAATTTGCAGAGGTCTCGGAAAAAAAAAAAGACACTGAATATCTGAGGATTGGAAATGAGTAATGTGATCAGATGAACACACAACACCTTATTTTGCTCTGATAAAAAACGTCGAATTTATGAGAGTACAACAAAAGCCAAAAATCCAGCTTGCCTTACTTGCACTGTGCATGTAAGACAATCATGATATGGGATGTTTAACTGGCATGGAAGTTATGTTTTGGTGTTATTTGATGATAAAAAACCGCGAGATGGATATAGTGGCAGATCACATGTACCCACAAGTTATATTTTTATTCTGAAAGTGTTGAATACTTCCTCGATGATAAAGCAACTATACATTGTCCAGATGTATTCAAAATTGGCTTGTTGAACACCAGTCTGATTTTCAACACCTTCAGTGGAAAAAGCAGAGAATGAGTCAAAAATTTATATAAAATATGTTGGATATTGTAGAACAACGCATTCGACAGCAGTTGCCACTTCCATCTAATTTACAAAATCTAAAAAGCTGCATAACCAATGCTTGATGTTCTCTTGATGTGAATGCACCCCGGAAGCATGTAGACTCGATGCCCAAACGAATAAGAATTCGTAAAAAAGGTAGTCCAATAAAATTAATATTAGGTTTCTAACTCATTGGCAGTGTGTACTTCTTATACTTGAATGTGTTCCGTAATAACTTACTATTTGTGAATGCTTTAAATCTATGCATTTTTCTGGCATTTCAGCATCCAAGATTACAGATGAATAATTAATATAATATCTGTCAATCAATTATTAATATATTAATCCACAATTAAATAATAAAGTAGCGAAGAAATAAAATTGATATTATTTTCTAAGCAATTTATGAGTAAAACGTACAAGTGCTTTATTCGTTAGATATTTATAATAAACAACGTAATTTTTTTTATCATACTTAACATCTGATGGATAATTAATTTTTCTTATAATGTAATTTAGTAAAAATTCAGTTGATTACAAGCTTTATTCTCTAGACCAGGGGTGGCCAAACTTTTGGGATCCGGGGTCTACTCCATATTTAAAAAATCGAAGGTGGTCTACCAATAACAGAGCTAAATTAACGTGCATATTTATTTTCGGAAACAAGAAAAAAATGATAAATTATGCAATTTAAAAAAAAAAAAAAAAAAAAAACCCCTAATATAAATATTTACAAAATAAAAATTTACTGACGAAAATAATCAAAGTATTCATATATCAAAAAGTGACTATCCTATTCACATCGTTAAGTTCAAATTTGGCACTGTATATCTGCGATAAGTTTATCATATTGTAGCTGGTACAAGCTTATTGCAATGCATAAACACGAAATTAAATGTTCATCTGTTAAATGCGACCAATGTTTGTTTTTTGTTCATGGTTGAAAAAACAGATTCGCAAAGTTACCTCGATCCAAAGTATGATTTCAAATACAAAATCAATTTGTAATATTTGGAAACGTTTTTTCAGAAATTAATTTCCAAAAATCAGTATCGCTAAATATGATCTGGATTTAAGAAATATATCCCATCTTAATTTAATAATTTCTTCCTCGAGCATGACTGATGTGATATCTATAAATGTCCTATTTTTTCAGATACTCCATCAATGCTGACATTTTCATTAAATGGAAATATCATAAAATTAAATATTTCTTTCAACCTAATTAAGTCAGCAAATCTTCTTTCCAATTCTTCAAACAAAACAAGTATTAAGCGAAATCTTCGAAGTCTCGGTTTGGATTATGGATGTACTCATCCTCCATGTTTTTGAGTTTCTTAATTCATGTTTTCTTAAAATCTAGACTATAATTTAATAACCTAGAATTAACAATTCCAATAATTTATTTTTTATGCTGCAAATTTTGAAATAACATCAAAATCGAAACTTTTTGCGACCCTATTTTCAATTTACAAAATATTTTATGATCTGAAAAACTCAATCAAATTGAGTTTTGAAAAGATCTAACATGATAACAATCTCGATTATGGATATTAAGGTAAAATTTTAAAGTGTAATTTAAAACAGTAAAAAAGTTAGTATTCAATTCCAAACGAAGAATTGAAGGTTTTAAAGGGAATAATGACTTTTTAATCTCTTTCCCACAACGTAGGATTTAAAATTCTACCAAAAAATTCTCTTTTTTGCAATTTTAACGGATTTTTTTTTTTTAATTTCTTAGGCGCGAGATTTTTGAGAACATATTATCCATAGTAATAACATAAAACTCTAACAAATTTTGTATAAACTTAGGAAATTCAGTTACTGAAATTTTGATAAGATTGTGTTGGATTCTAGGACTGCACAGACCAATTTAATACATATTCTCTACTTCAACTATGCATATCGATTTCTTGTATTGTAACTTAATACTGATCTTTTCAATTCTTGATCTAATATTTGCAGTGTTCTTTTTGTATATAATTTTCTTTTTTTTTTTTTTTTTTGGCTGTTCTTTTTATAACAGGATAAACTATTACTGCAAATTATAGTTTCTTCAAAATGGTAATTTCATTGGTTTTTTAATCAATATTACATAAAAATATCTGACATCTAAATTTCACAGATAGGACTAAACATTTGAAGCATTTTGGATCAAAATGTTAAGTTTTTCAAATTTTATAAATTTAAGGCAATAATTTTTAGGTGTAAATATTAAAATCTACTTAAATAACAGTTGATTATAGATATAATTAATTTCTAGCATTTTATATGAATAGCAATTCAATTATAATTTTACAAAATTTATTCTATTCTTATTCAGAAACTAAATACCTTGGTTTGGAAATACATTGACATTGTTATGCATGAATCTAATGTTTATCATTTTATTAATAAAAACATTAAAAATTATAAAATAAAATGCCTTTATTTTTTAGTGTTTAATATCTGGATTTTTTTATTATACATTATAGACATCTGTTCATATTAATTATACAAATCAATAAAATTAAACTTGTCATGTCAAAAATATAACGAAGATCGTATAAATTTTTTTAAAGTGAATTCAAATATATAATGGATTTTTCTCCATCATCTATGGTTATGACATGCCTGCTAAATGAGAATTAAATTATTTATATTTACTTACATACAGCGCAGTATTCAATTTATTTAAAATATGGAAGTTATTTCCTTCGCTGTTTGAATTATGCAATGTCATTAAAAGAGATATTTCATAAGCATATCCCACTTAAATGTTCTGCCGAAATCAGAAAGCATTCTAATGGCCCGAGTAACTATTTTCCATGGCAGAAATATCTAGGTATATGTTTTCCTTGTTCGTCACTTGACGAAGCCGAGACTATCAGAGGAAAGAGTGCAAGTTTTTCTGTAACTGTAACACTTTCAATATCGTAGCAATACGAAAGATATTTCATACAACTTTTTAAAGATCGTCCTACTGATGCCTCTCTCATTTTAATTTAACAACTCTTCAAATCATTATCGCTACAGCTTTCACTTGAGGATGCAAAAAATTTTCCTTAATTTATTTTAACACTTAAAGAAAAAAAAAAAACCCTTACTTTTGTAAAAACAATTTAAGTTGAATATATGATAGAGTAACTTTTTATTATCCAGACGTGAATCTTAGTTCAATCCTTAAATCTTGATGAAATTATTTTTTTGTTTTCGCTAGGCCAATCACAGAAAAAACAACAAAGTTCAATAAAGAGTTGAGCTGTATTTAATAAAAATGCAACTAAATCTTAACTTTGGATTAAATAACATGCAGTAGTGTATTTTTTTCTGCTTAAATTTCCCTTTTTGTTGATTGTAAAAATTCATCCCATTGTGTAAAATGATAACTTTGATTATCATATAGTTAATAACAGTCTTTGTCAGAGCACAATTACTGTATATGCAATCTTTTCTATAAAAAAAGAATTTTTGACACTCTGCATAAGTTACAAAAAAACACACTTTAATGTCTTTCTAAAGGAAATTCCAACCCTTTAGTATAGTCACAAAAAGATTGCTATCTGAAGTTGTCCAAAATTCTGTCGAAGGTTGTTTAATTTACCTTGAATTAAAAGTTACATTCACAGGAATTTATAGCAAAAATATGATCGTTTAGATAATCATCTTAAACATTGGAATCTTGCTATCTTTTATATTTTAATCTGTTGGAGGATGTGGAACAAGCATATCTTCATTGTGAAGTATTAAATGCATAGCTAATGTCAAATTCGATAATTTTACTTTTTGTTTGGATTTACATATTGCTTTTTATCTTTGCGATACGGAAATAATAATATGTCAATTGTTCTGAAAGTTCACGATGCTCACAAGTATAAAATGGCTCAGCTTGTGCTTATTGGACCTTGTGCCATAAAACCGAACCAACCACAAGTATAAAAAATTCATGAGCCTAAAAATGAGCCAAACCTAATCAGTTATCAATATCACACATAACAAACATATATAAAAAATATTTCCAGTTCTTATCTTGATTCTCGACTTTATTGCCCAAAGTATAGTTCAGAACACTTTTTAATTAAAGGAGTGAAACATTGCCATTGTTTTTTAATTATAAAATCCTCTAACACAAAGCAAAAGTTATTATTAATGCAATTATTTACCATACAAACTAACTTTTGAAAACCAGATAGAACAAAATACAACCTTAACAGTGTAGACAGTTATTGTCTGTGTAATACCATTCTGTTAATAAAACACCACTGATTAAGATACAATAGAACAGACAAATTTTTTTACTTGTCCCAACGTTGTCTCAGATTCATCATTTCAGTCAGACTATCGATAAAATAATCTTCGTACCTATATAAACTGGTGTAGAATATTTATTTATCACATAACATATTATTTTATAGGCATTAATAATCACTGAATGAATCCCTAATCCTTCCTAAAATGATAATTAAGAAACGTAATCACATAAAAACTATAAATGACAGAAATTCTAAATGAAGATTTGAATTCCTAGTAAAAAAGTTACATTAAAAACACAATATAAATTTTATGAGCCCAAAACCATGTTCACCAATGTTATTTGTAACAAATCATTAGAACTAAAACTTATTGTAGTGACGATGTAAAAAAAGTTTATATTACCAAATTTTTAACAAAAAGAAAATACAATTTAAGAGAAACCTAAATGAAACAATACAATAACAATGAAACACTTGATTCATAGTGAATACTTCTAATTCATTACAAAATTTTCTAAAGTAAATGTTATGATTAAAACAATGATATTTATTTAACACTTTTAAATTTCGAAAATTATATAATTTCTAAGTGTTTTTGTTATGGGGGGAAAAAAACTTTAAAATAAACTGTTTTCTTACTATTTTGAAAACAAATCAATAAAAAGAAAATACAGATTTCTATTTTTGGAAATATTTATTAATGATTTTCAATACAAATATAAATTCATTTAAAAAATTACTACTAATGATATTGATAAACAATTATCATCTTTAACCTCACATATAGTGAAGAATATATAATAGGTACAAATAGAAAAGTATTCCACAAATTATATAGCTCAATATATAACACAAAGATATAGATATTTTTTTTCATATTTTCTCATAAAATATTTTACATATTATACATTAAAGAAATCATTTCATCTAGATACATCAAAAGAAAATCCTTTTAAACACATAATTTTACTAAATATATTTAAATAGCACAGATTTAATGAAGATATTTTATATATTCATACATAATCTATGAAATATAAACATTTAGTCTCATATGTACAAAATAGATTAGTACAAAGTAATTATCAAAAATATTTTATCCTTAGAGGTTGGAATGAATTTTTCTATACATTGCTAACTAAGGATACTTGGAAAATAATATTATCACATTTTCAATAAGCTGATCATCTTATTAAAATTCATATATAACATGAAAAACTTATTTTTATTTAATTATTCCACAAAATAACAGAGCTTTACATACATAAGGTTCAAAATGTCCACCTAAAATATAATGGGAGTTTTTATTCCCTTCCCCTTTTTCCAAAAATAACAACTTGAAAAAGTTTTTTTTAAATCTTTAATTAAAATTGCATGGTTTGTCTATTAACATACATTTTAGTCTAAGCAAAATTTAATTATGTATTATTTGTATATATTGTATTATGGTCATAAAATCTTCAAAGAAAATAAATAAAAAAAGATCAAACTGTTTGAGGAAACAAAAATTTGAAATAATCTCGGGAAGAAAAAATATCTTGTTAAAATAAATTGGAAAGCAAGAAAAGAAATCAGAACAGCTTGACAGTCGTGAAAAATTGTAGGGATTGTTCTTGAAAATAAGGTCTAGAACTATGTTAATTATTATAAGTTCAAGTTAATATATGGAAATAGCTTTTACTGTTTTAACATTTTGAATGCTGTGTATAACATTCAAGATGTTATAACAGTAAAACAAATTTCTTAATTGACTACAAAGGAAAAATACTGAAAAAAATTATATTTCATTGGTTTCACTAACTAAATTTTTTTTATAGCCAAATTCAGTTTTAATGAACTTATTCAAAACTGTCTTGGTAAAAAGCATTTTGGTGTTATTTAAAATATTGTCTCTTATTTTCTTTACTTAATCTAGTGTAAAACTATCTCAAGTTTAAAATTCCAAATATCAAACTTCTATAGCTTTCTTTTTAACTCTAACTGTATAACTATAAAAATATACTGAAAAAATTAAGACAAAATATTTACTTTATTATATTTTGATATAATAATTATGTATGTTCTGATTATATATATA
The DNA here is from genome assembly GCA_026290005.1 of Latrodectus geometricus. NCBI lineage: Eukaryota > Metazoa > Arthropoda > Arachnida > Araneae > Theridiidae > Latrodectus > Latrodectus geometricus. The sequence goes on from JAPDSC010163895.1 coordinate 21,002, forward strand.
ATGATTATCAATACTGATCAATGAAAGTTTATCAATATTTAAAAAATTACATTAGTTTATATCTGTATATCACATTCAAGTTTTTTCCTCAACTTGCCCAAATTTTGCAATTAAAGTAACAAAATGAGTTGTATAAAAAATAAACATGGGAATAAAATTAATGCTTGTACAGAAACATGAAATATGTAAGATGTTATAAGGTGCATTTTATCTTTTTAAAATAAAAACTCAGACATAAAAGCAATATTTTAGTATATGGTAGGATAAAGTTTTTTTTTTTTTTTTTTTTTTTGAGAACTACCAACTGTTTTGCAATAAACAATTAATTGTAAGTGTAATTTATTATTATTATAAACAATTAACTGTAGTGTAATTTTATATATATATATATATATATATATATATATATATATACAATGATTGCTCAATTTAACAACTGAATATTAACATTAATTGAATTACATTTGCCTAAAATAAAAAACAAAATAATTGACTAGTAAATTTCTAGTTCTAAAAATAGAATAAATGAATTTTAAATTATTTATAGGATAATTATTTTAATTTTCCAAAATTTTCTAAGTTTCATAACAAATCTTAAAAAACTAATACAAATCATAAAAATTTTAATAAATAAATGAACCTCTGTATTTATTTTGACCATCTATGCATAAATATACATTTTATAATAAAAAATTGTAACCCTGATAAAAAGCCAGAAAACCCCAAGAAAGTTTAAAGTTGTATTTTATTTACAGTTGCGTTTAAACAAACAATAGCAATGATTGATTGTTATACACACAATAATTGCTTAAATGCTCTTACGTTTGACATCCATTTTTGTGCTTCAATTGGAATGTCTTCCATATATTAAACACAAATCATAATTTGGCAAAGCATAAAAATGGAAAACATTATTTGTGATCCATCCAGTATTTTCTAAATCAATTCCTGTTCAATTTATATTATTTTTCATAACTAGAAAATAGTTAAGAATTTTAGCAAAATCCTATATTGGCCTACTGTTTACTGATAAAGAAAAAAAATGGCATTAAGCATGTTTCATGTTTGACACAAAAGAAAAAACACATTGAATGCATAATTTAAAATAGGGAAGCATTTCATTCAGTTAAATATTTTAATCCATGAAATATATTTCATATTTTTAAAACATTTATAAACTAAATTATACCAAAAAGTAAAAATTGAAAAATAAGATTTACAAAAACATTCTTCTCACGATAATCATCCTTGGTAATGGCTTGGCTCATTTATACCAAATTTTTCACCTTTGGCAATGAAAAGGGTTACTTTAAAAAATATTTATGCTAACTGTATTATAAAATAATTTCTAATATTTTCAAAATGGTCAACATATATAACAAATATGGTTAATATAAACAAGAAAACATATATGGTTAATATAAACAAGAAATTCACATAATTATTAAGATAACCTGATAAAAAAAACTATTTTTAGTATAAAATAATATATCCCATAAAAAACTAACTACTACATCTATATTGCTACACCAAAATTAGAAATGGCTTTGAATAATTAAAAACAAATTCAAGATCAATGCAATACAACTTTTTTATATGCATTCACAAATATTATAAAACTTTTTAAATATTAAAAAATTTATTTTTTAAACTGAAGAAATATTCAATAGTTGACAATATCTGTAACTGCTTAAAACATCATTAAAGCAATACATTAAGTTGCAAAACATTAATGTCATGAAGTATTGGGTAAGAGATTTACCAAATCAAATATTTACTCGGTATAATGCATATATTCTTTTAAATAAATTTTACCTAATAATAATAATAATCAAAGAAATTTAATTTCATTTAATATCATTAAATTTTATCCATAAAATATTATTTGTTATAAAAACCCATATGTAAGTGAACATTTTTTAAATGAAAATTTTATTGAAATATTTTATTCCTTCTATAATTTATCCTTTTACTAAGAAAAAATACTATGTTAATAAAATCTAGTATAATAATTGATCACATTAACATACAATCTTAAAGCTATATTTATTTCTATTATTGCTCTTTCTTAAGGTACAGATGAAAAATTGTCAAATTAATTAGAGTATATTACAGAGCTCTGGAAAGATGTTTTTTTACAAGAGAACTTATGGAAAATGACAATATAGTAAACTTTTTTATACAAGGGGAAAATTTTTACTCAGTTTTTCAATTCAAAACAAAAAATCACTGATATCCAAATTTGTCCAAAATTCATTGTTTGTCTTCAGTAGCATGGTAACAAGGAAACAATCTAGACGTAAAGAGTTAATATTTTAGCATTCAGTGAAAGAATTAATATAAGTAAAATTAAATAAACATGCTTTTAAAATTTAAATCACATTATAAAAACTTTAACACATTGAAGCTTATAATGTAAATCATTCCAATTTCCCCCTGAAAGATACAAAAGATCATATAATATTTATATTAACCATAAAAAAGTAATAATTTATAAAAAAAAATTCTTTTACAAGGAACTTAAGAATATTTATTTTCAACAGTATGTTTTGATTTCTCAAGATTGAATTGCACAAATATCATTTTTCAATAATTCCAAAACAATTTTTAAAACAAAATACTTTATCACATGTAAAACAGATTAAATATTTATTTTAGGATTATTTTCAAAGAATAGTATCAAAAAGTTTCAAAATCAATGTTTGATAATTTTGCAATATTATAAAAACAAGAGCATTTGAAATAATAGCATTCTGTAGAAATAATAAATTTTAAAACTATTATAATTTAGTAACTTTTACAAATATAGAAGAAAAACTGATCTTTAAATATTACTGATTCATGTAACTCATTATCATAGTATATGCTAATATAAGTACATTCTATCAAATAAATCTAAACTTTATAAGAATTTTCAAAAGAAAAATTTTTAAAGTTACTTTTTCCTTAGATTTAGTCAGACATCTTAATTTTTTTAGAGCTGGCACGAGTACCAAGACGCTTTCTTTTAATATTTGATATTTTGTTTAAATTAAATTTG
>JAPDSC010163904.1:163-14610 GCA_026290005.1 Latrodectus geometricus
ATATATATATATATATATATATATATATATATATATATATATATGTAAGGGGGGAGGATTATGTCGTAGTGCAAACGACATAAAAGGAGCCGCAGAGGAAACAGATTGTTTTATTGTACAATGAATTCAGTAACAATTCCTCTCGGCCGTAGTTTTTAAAATGTAAAAAAAGGAAATATTTAAAAAATCATAAAAATCATAAAAATTTCTATTATTCTTGAGCATTTGATCTTAACTTATCTATATTAAAATAATATGAAGAATATAATAAAAGATTTAAAAAGTGTATTTGAAGTTTTGAAAAATTATTTTTTGACATGGAATAAATAAGAGTTCTACTTTTAAAACAATGAAGTTCTTGCTAACTTAAGATAAGCAATAAATATGTGTAATTTAATGAAATAATAAATACATCTAGCAATATTTATCATTACATATCGCTATATTAATAATATTTGTTGCAAATATATCATCAGATTTGTATTGATTTATATATATACTTCCTTTTTATTAGTGTTTCATGTAACTGATTGATGTATGACAATACAAAATATTGCACAGCTTATAGTAAATCAATCTACTAATAATTTTGTACATTTGCTGAATTCAAACTTGTTTTCAGGTTTGTTTCTTTTGGCTCATTCACTGGCTCATGGCCTATTTATGTTTATTTTTTCGTAAGTTCTTTATGTATTTTTTTAACATTTCAAATCTATCCATATCTAGTAAATTTTATTTCCAATTGATTGTACAATTCGAATGCACATTTAAATTCGATAAAAATATGCATAAATTTTTATCACATTTATAAAAATGATCAATAATATATTTATGAATGAAAGGCTAATTTATAATTCTTATGTTTCCTTTGAAGAAAAATTCTACACAATTTTTTGTTCGTTAATAAATGGGAAAATATTTTATATGTTGTATTGAGTAAAGTCATTCCACAATTATTTTCAAGCTAATGTTTTTTCTATAATAAGAAAATAATTCTGAGAAGTTCCTTACCCCTAACATTAGTTCTGTTCTAATTATCTTTTAAGTAATTCCTGAATTTATTCTATAAGAGTTTTTCTTGTACTTCTTGTTAATTTGATAAAATTATTTTTTTCATAATTCTTCATACTTTTATATTGTATTAACTTTTTTGTTGATCTATAATCTTCATCATCGTTTCGGCCTTCATCAGCATTTCTCTCTACATTTAAATCTTATATTTTCTATTTATTTAATAATACCCTAAATTGGTTTACCATTCTTTCCAAAACACGTTTTCTTCTTCTACTAACTCTTGTTTTTGGTCTTGCGTTCATTAATTTTGGTCGAAATGTTTTTGCCATAAACTTTAGTGTCTTGTGTGGTGTTTGTAATAGCATTTATGCTATTAATTATAAAGTATTATCCCATAAAGTAAAGTACCTTACAAAATATAATAATAAAATGTATCCTAAAAATCAATAAAAAGTATGTGGTTGATGATGGCAATAAAATCTATCAACTACATATTTATTGTATAGATTTTTAAATGTTTTCTGATGAAAATATGCAACAACTATTGTAAATTTAATTATTTACAAAAAACCTTCAAACTTTAGAAGAATTTGTTATTTGAATTTTAGCATTAATATATAAATCACTTAAAGTGCATAAAAAATTATGTAGATTTCATTGTTAAAAAATTAACAGCAATTGTTTTCAATAATTTATTTTTTAATACATGAGAAATACCTTGAAGCATAAAATTTGTAAAACAATTCGATGCATCAAATAGTTTGGTTTCATAAACATGTTGCTATAGAAAATACAATATTTAAAACAATATGACATTTTAAAAGTAACATTTTGCATGAAAAAAACCTTTGTTGAGGTTTTTATTTAACTAAGGATTAAATATTAACTTATACATTTTGTCCTTAGAGATAAAAATTATTTTCAACTTTATAAGCAATCATCCTCATTGAATTCCACTTATTTTAATTCTTAATAAACGCAGTTACATAAATTGAACTTAAATCAAACATTTATTATAATAAAAATTATTATTATAATGGGCTTAATAGGAAAATATCTAAAGTGTGTTAAAATTAACTCGGTGCTTAATAACTAATTTAAATACATGCCAAATGTTCATTTATTTTGCAATTTATAGTTAAATATGCTATATAAACTCTTTTGCTATTGCTGGATAAACTGTATCAGATCTAACTTATGTGCATTTGTATTCCAAAAATGTTAGAATTTTAATGTTGGATAAAAATTTAAGTTATGGCTGTATAAAAAATGCATTTTATTCTTCTCTTGTTTGTGGATAGATATATATTTAATATGAATTAATTATGTTGAAAGTAAACGTTTTCAATAAAATTAGAGGTAAATCATTTGCGTTGTTTCTTATGCTAAATTTTCAAGTTTCTCATATTATAAATTATCAATTATATTTCATAGAATATTCTTTCAAATATAATATATTGCATATGAACCATTAGGGTTTTACCAATCATGATTACCAATCATAAAAGGGTTTAAAAACTAGGAAATACATTTTAAAAATACTAAAATAGATATTTCCGTTTTGATTGGAAATAATCTTATCATTTTTTATTCTTCCAAAAAATATATTATTACATAAGACATAAAATAAAGGTCCTCTAAAAAGAGAAGTACATGCACTTTCAAAAAACTTCAGAACGCATGGACTCTCTCTCTCTCTCTCTCTCTCTCTCTCTCTCTCTCTCTCTCTCTCTTAATTTTATTTTGGGCTTCAATACTCATCCTTATTTAAAAAATAGAAAAAAAAGTATAATTTTTCAAACAGAATTAAAACTTGTTATTCGACACCAGATTGTACATTTTATTTGCTTCAGTGCTTAGATGAGTTTTTATTTAAGTGATTTGACGTGAAAGCCTTTAAATCATGTCTTCATGTTGGTTTCAGCAAATCGTTATGAAACTATTCTCATTAAAATAGGAGCGTGCATAGTTACCAGCACATTACCAGAATATAAAAAAAAATTATTGATGGCTCACCATTGATTTCTTTTAGATAAGACGTTTTAATGTCCATCAATAAAGAACTATTTTTTGCATCTATTTTTGTTATGCTCGTTCTTTCAGTGTGAATTCTATGAACAACGAAAATAAAAGTGGGTTTAATCAGAGATACGATGGTAAGATTAACGCACATTCCGATTTCCCAAAAAAGCATCCGTAGAAAGAATTGACATCAGTGTCATTGTCTTGTATATTTTCATCCCCCCTTTGTTAATTTCAAATTTGATCTTCGCAAAATAATAAATTTTCTAAACAGCAAAAATATAAATGTTGATTAATCCACAATTTTCTTTTTATTTCGTGTTATAATCACTTAACAATACTTTTAAATCACTTGCACAACTTGTTCTCTAACTACTTCTGCAAAATTATTTTATATGATCAAAATTTTAAATCACTTATTTTTTTATACCACATAGTATATAAAGGGATTTATTATAACATAATAAATCCCATTATATACTATATTACTATAAGTTTTCCTACGTTTAGGTTCGTATATTTTTTCTATTCCTATTTTAATCAGAAAGCTACCCAATTCAACTACTTATGTTTCAAATATAAAAACAATTATTTAAATTTTTTAAATTTATTATGTCAAGCAGTTTATTATCTGATTGAAAATCTTATTGATGTAATGCTTGAAAAAATTTTAACAAACATTAAAAAATATCATTTTATATACAAATAAAAATACCATTCTCTAGAAACTTATGGACAACAAACTGTGAAAAATGTTTAATATTAAAAATTACTCGAAACTATGTTTTTAAAAAAATTGAACAGAGATCAGTGCAGGAGATTATGTTTTGTTTGTTCCTTTTAAATTTCTATGCATTGTTGAAAACATTTAAAAAAAGTTTTGTTTACAAAGATTTATTATAAATCCCAAGCAAAATAAGAGATACATGTTTTGATCCAGGATTTATAAATATTCTAAGCACTTTTATTTCAGGAAAAATATTTTTAATATTTCGTTGGAAATGAAATTCCTCGAGGTAAGAGCTTAGTTTGACATTTTTGAATGAAACTTAAACATAAAAATTTAATCTGTTTAAGAATGTATTTAAATGGAATTTTTGCTATTTGTTTCTGAATAGAATCGGTTGGAAGTTTAACAAAAATTTTAAATACTTAGAGTCATTTTGAATTTGAATAAAAAAGTAAATAATTATATGTTTATTTTAAAATGTTCATTTTTTCAATTAATCATAATTAACTTAAATCTATTTTATATTGAATATTTTCTACTAAACAAATGGCTTGGTTTAGACAAAGGATAATTAAAGTGTCATGTTTATACATGATATTCTAAACAACTACAAAACATATCATACGATATACATGCAATGAGTGTAAATTAATGGATAATTTTTGAATCTGAATTAAAACAATAATATACAGAAACTATATTTTCAGGATGATTTTTTAAGTGTATTATAAATTAAGCAAATATGTGATAAGTATTTTCTTAAATTGTTTTCATATGAGAGTAAACGTGATTAGCATTTTTATGTAGTACTTAGCAAAACATGCTAGATTCAATCATAAGACAACATGGTGTATAATTTACTAGCATTTCTTGCATATTTTCCTGATTTTTAGAAAAAATATAATTTAATACTTTTGTGTAAATTTTAACTTTCTTTAAACATTTACTTTTTAGTTATGACTCCATTACTAAAAGAACAAATGTTGATATATTTGAATTTAAGATACTCTCTTGTCATGTACTGGGGGAGCACGAGTTAATATTCCTTTTATACAATAGATAATTTTACCTATTTCCTTTATTATTTTTGAACTTTAAAGTGTCGTTTCTTGTGTAGTAATTCAATATTTAAGAATTAAAATAAATATGAAAACTACAATGTTGAGTATTTTTACTAATTTCACATTTATAATTAGTATACGAATAACAATTCTTATAATTTTTTATACAAAAAACATTGTTGGATTCTCTTTGGTTCCAAAAAAAATCATAAGAACATAAATTGTTAATTAAATTATTGAACTGATACGACACTGATAAAACTAAACATCAAATTTTTAATATTTATTTAACTGTACATATTAAATTTCGATTCTTCATCATTCTGTTATGTAGAAATATGTATTTACTTTATTTACTGATAATATTTATTCAGCAAATGGATATAAAATTATTTTTGGCATAGAGAAGTATTCTAAGTACTTCACAATAATAAATATTTAGCAAAATTAATAAACAATTTTATTGCAAAGAATATTTAACTTTTGCCGTTTTTATTTTAGGATAAATTATTTTTAGTTTAGACAAAAAATTTATTTAGATGATCATCAAATCATAAATAAACAATATTGATATTTATATGTTATTACTTATCTAAAGCAATAAAAATTATCATTAAATATTTGTTATTTAATTATCAGCTTACAATGAAAACTTTTTATAAAAAAAGTAAAGTTAAAAGGGAATGTCAAAACTGCTACTTTGGTGAAGTTAGTATCCTAATATAAGAGTAGTCTAAATCTATTAATTTCTACTATAATCTGGGAATCGTTTAAAACCTTCCGCCTAGAGATTAGGTGGTCGTGAGTCCGAAAACAGTTCAACTTCATTGTGGATGTCCTGCGCAGAATAGAAGTTGGTAGCCGCAAAATTTAACTGTTAGTGTGAAAAAAAGTAGAAACCCAAAAGAGAAATGTCAGAGATACCTTGTATGTGTGGAAAAGATCCCATTCGAGTTCATATAGCGTCCAGTCGATGAATGCAGACTCATGTTGTCTTGCAATATCTTGATGGAACAGTACCTTATTGGCATAGATCTCAATTTTAATTCTGGATTTGATAGTAGCGTTAACACACACTAGCATCACGCTGTACACTTTACTGTTGATGATTTTAATTTTTTTCACATACACTTTGTCGAAATATTACGACGATCACCGAAGATAAAAAATGTGATTTTTAGTTACTCAATTTACCATTTGCGATGCTACAGACGTGACCACTGGGCACAGATCAAGGATCTTTTCGGATTGTATTGCTGAAATTAATCCTTTTTTAATCAGAAATGATGATCGGATCAAGAGTTTTGTCCTTGCAGTGATATTCGAACAGTTGAGCAAGCCTAAACACATCTGCCCTTTTCAGCTTGAATCGGCTCATGCGGTACTCAGCAGTTGAAATTGTATGTCAATTTTATACAATGTATAGCGCTACCAATGTACATAGTAATAACGACTAATCTTATCTTTAATTAGCTCTTGAAATTAATTTTTATTTAGCTCTTGAATACTGGCTTCCATCCAGATGTTCTCGCAGGCGGGCTTATATACATCAATAGGCATTCCAGGGTGTTCTGCTCTTTGAATACGATTGTCCTTGTTTTTAAACTTTCAGTTCCAAATCGTTTAGCAGAGCATGTGGTACAACAATAGCACCTAAACTATACACATGATTTTGACATTCTGTAGTTGACTTTTAGAAACAAAATTGGAAGTAAATAATGGTTAACATAACGATAGATCTTTAAAGATTTATGGTTTTATAGATTTTAAGTATTTTTACGAGTCTTTATTATACACAATTTCGATATTTCTTTCCTCCAACTATTTCATATCATGTTTAGAAAGCAATATAAATGAAACTACATTGCGTTTGAATGTTTATTTAATGAAATATTTTATTGCAAATACATCTGAAAAGATATAAGTATTGTCTAATTCTATAATATTATTCATAAATATCTTGGAAACACTTTTCTGTAATAAAACTTTTAAATACTGTTAATGCAATTAAATTGATAGCATAAAATTTATTTTCATTAACGAAACAATTACTTTGAAATATTTTTTTTAGAAATATATTTATAAAAACTGCATCAATATATAATAATCACGTGAATCAATAAAAAATCTGTCAATTTAAGATATTGTTGTATCATGTTAAGATATTTTTAAATGCTCTACTTTATCGTGTACACTATAAACTAATTTAATACTGACTTTCTAAATACTTAATTTGAAAATGTTTATTAAAAATAAATTTTATTAAATATATTAATCTTCTAAATTTACGATAGTCTAAAAAATGTTTTTGAACTGCTAATATAATTTCAGCAGAATTTTAATAATTTAAAATTGTTATCAAGATTTCAATATTCTAGGTTTCAATATCATATAAAAGTATAAATATTTAAATTGATCATTATAATAAAATATTTAACCTAGATTTTTTATATAAATTCACATAAATTTCTGTATTATGTATGTACATTAAATTAACTCCACAGCAAACTATAGCCTTTATAGATATTTTGTGTTATTTAATACTTATCAGTCTACCATACTTAATAATATTCTCAACATGTTCAGTTTCTGAATTATTAAATAACAACTTACTTCCACAAAAATTGACATTTTTAAAAAATTGAGTAGAAAGAATGCTAAATGACATAAAATTTAAAACAAAATGTCACTATAATGTAAATTCTAAAAAAACTTCTTTTTCAAATATTAAAGCAATATTAATTATCTGTTTTTAATATGTGTGTTAAATGTTTTCTTCTAGGTGTCAATTATTAAGATATAAAATATGCCCATGAAATTTCAATTCATTTTATCATTTTTGTAAAAATTTTATTCAAAATACTATTGAAGGAAGTTTAAAAAAAATAATTTGAGCAGCACTTTCAAATTAACAAGATCGCAATAAATTTTGTGATTTTTAATTTGTTGTTAGAATTTGACATACATTTCCCTTTCATAAAGAAATGTTAGTTTAACTATTAATTTAAAAGAAAATATTAAAAATTATGAGTTTAAAAGTAACTGAATAAATTCATATATGTAAGAACAAATACATGTCAAATTTAATTATTAATAATATTCACATATGATTTTCATATTTAATGTTAAAATAAAAATGCTTTATTTGTAAATTTTAATATTTCGTTATAAATGTGGATTCACAATTCTTAATTAATTTTAACTGTACATTTATAAATATAAATTAAATTATTATAAATATTTTATTCTTATATTTGTATTTAGCTTTAAAAATATTTTGTTTATTTATTTAATTTTTTTACTGATAATAATTATTTAATTTATTCGTATATGTGTTTTTGTTAGAAACTACTTAAGACTACCATATCAATAAATTTTGAACAAACACTGAAAAGCTTAGAACTGCTTATATATAAATAAATTTATATAAAAATAACTAAAAGTATTTAAAAAGCGCTGTTCAAAGAATTTTTAATATAACAAGTAATCTGTTCTTATATTTGTGCACTTTTTGTTCTGTTAAATTTGATAACCAGTTATCAACCCTCTATAAACAAATACTTCTACGTATTCATTATAAAATATCCTTGCATAAACAATCCTAGATTCTTCTCCATGTTTACAATCAAATAAAAATATGCATCATTAAATGCAGAACTTCAATTTAACATTGAATAATGCATAATTTCGAAACAAAATCAAAGGAAAACCTTATTTTTTTCAATACATTTTCCTATTAGAAGAAAAAAAATAATAGTATTATTTTTAAAAACATTAATAATCTCATATTATAAATAATATTAACTAGTGTATCATGTTAAAATTTAATTTCTGTGGCTATCAATTTTTTTTAATTGCTTAACATGTACAATATACAAAGAAACACAAATTGACATCCTTATAAGTAATCAAAAATGCCCCAAATATTATAGTTTGAAGATTATTATAGTCTGCTATTTTAGTGTTTCACATGGATTCTCCAAAAAATAACTTATTGATGAAATAAAAACTAATTTTTTTCTGTTCTATGACGATTATAAACAGTAATCAAATTATAAATACCCCACACGAATAATCACTATAGCCATAAACAAAACTTTTATTAATTAAAAAATATTTAATAAAGATCGTTTTAAAAATATTTCAATTATTTGATGGTTTTTAAAAATATTTAAAACTATATATAAATACCAAAACAAATAATGTTGGAAAATTAAACAATTGCTTAGAATAATTGCCTCACAAACATTTTAAGCTATTTAACTATAATACAGTACTTTCTATCTACATGTTACTATTTCAGCTGGGATAATGCTTCACATTTATTTAGCTTGGTTAAAAATATTCAGTAAAAAATGAAAATATTACACAAGCTTTTAAGAATTCTCAAAATCCTTAGAGAAATCTGCAAAATTGGATTTAAGAAATTTTCACCTTTAACTTATAGAGATATTTTATTCTATTTGCAGGAGTTTTTCTTTACTTGGTCTTATTCTATGAAAAATAAAATATTTTTGGATAACACTACGGTTACCATAACTGTTCCATATTTTAAACACAAAATAAAATTTTACTCAATTAAAAAGCAAATAATTTAAACGCACCATGAGTTTAAAAATTTGAAGGTAAGATGTATAATTATTAGTTAAAGCAATTAGGTACTTTCTTAATGAGTATTCCTGTTTTTTTTTTTTTTTTTTGGCAATACAGTTTTTTTTTTACTTTTTATGAGGGAATCCTCCGTGGAAAAGAAGGTTAAAACTTAATTTACTCATATGCTAAACTTTTTGCGAAAGTGCAATGGCAGTCATTAATTCAGATTTAAGTAATCTTATCTTTTTTCAATTAATGTAGTAGTTATATAATAAAATTAATTGGTGTAAAGCAGCAGTTATATGGTGAAAAACATTTTACTTGGTTGAAAACTGCATCAAATTAATTTGTTTCTATTAAGTTGATAAAGTGATTCTTTTAATCTGACTCATTTTAAGTACTCGTTTCTTATGTTATCTTTAAGCACGTTTTCTTAAAAAAAAGCATTTAATCGTTAAAGGCAACTTTTTCATGAGCTGAAATTAAATTTTTTAAATAAATCAGTCTATAATCTGATTTTGTATCTGAAATGAAATAACAAAAAAATAATTAATTATCATATTACTTGTTTGAATAAATTTTAGAAAATACTCATATTTAACCTCTTTTGTAAAAGTTAAAAAAAAATAAAAAAGTAAGATGTTAAATATTCAAAATGGGATTTATCCATATATATTGTTTCATATTAATCTTTCCTATTAATATTTCCACAGTTTATTTCTTTCGATTTTTGACTTTAAATTCATTATAGCATTAAACATTTTGTAATTTTAAACCATGACTTAGTCAAGTTTATTGAAATAGTAGTTATTTTCTAAGTATTTATTTACATTGATTCAACCATTAACTAATTTGAAGTTGATGTTGAAAAAAAATATATTAATGCTCGAGTCTTTCTTGGCAATCAAAAATTAATTTCTCCTCCCAAGATATAAATGCATTAAATTCATGAAGGAATTTGGATGAAGTGGTTGTATATTCTTTCACTCAATAAATATTTTTCGAAAAATACATTACTCACAAAATAATCCATCTTTTCAATATTTAATTTATCAGATTATTATTTAGATTACATATAAACACATACGAACGCTTTTATTAGTTAAGAAATTGTACATAACTAATTTCCGTTTAAATTATGTAAATAACTATTAGATTTGTCTTTCTATATAGAAAGAACATTCTAAACTTTATGAAGTTGTTATTTTTTCAATTACTTCTATCCTTCTGAGTAGAAGTTACTGAAAACATAATATTTAGATTAAAAAATATGAAATGTTTTACTCTTGAAGACTTTTTTAAATTAGCAAATTGCAAGGAATTTAAAAGCAAAGCAAATTACAAACAGTTGGAATATGGGAGTTGCATTTATCAGTTGTAAAATAAAAATCATATCATGCTTCTGTATTAAAGTAATTTACAGAATTCACAATGGTAAAAAAATTCTGTTAAATGTGGAAAAAAGATAAAAAGATAATTTTCAATTGTAAACTCAGTTAAAGTGTAAGCTATCAGTTTAAGTGTGGAGTTAAATTCGATGATTGCTATATATTCTTACTGAAACAGAAATATAATTATAATGATAACGAATCACATAGAGAGCAAATAGATTTTCATTACATTCCTTATTATTTAACTGAGTTTAATATGAAAATTATATTGAAGTCAGTTACACAAACCTTAAATTAATTAAAAGTTAAAGACACCATGTTATTTACGAAATTCTAATCAGTGAGGACACATATATATCCTTTCTTAAAAGTTCCTACAAATCAAAAAAGCAAATTATAGATACTTGAAGATGATCATACGTTCACATTTTTGAAAAAGCGACATTCTAGAATGAATAAAATGTAAATTGTTAGTTTCAGAAAGATAACAATGACAATTCAAACTTGATTGGCAGAAGGCAATCATAGATAATTTCACATTATTTAGTGTCTTCCCCAAATTATTCAAGAGATGAATTTTGCATGATTCATGCGTTTAAAATTCTTCTTTCCATTCAGGAACACTGACAGCTGACTTTCTTATAAATAAGCAAATTACAATAAAAGAAAATCCATTTAGCTCTGTGTAATATTCTGTTTTTTTTTTTTTTTAAATTAAAAAATTTATCTGTGTCATTTCTATTCTAAAGATAAAACAGATGGAACAATAAATTCTTCTTTTAATAGATTCTGAGTCATGTATTTCTGACACTAAATCCTTGAAGAGCTCAACACCATAAATTTATGATACTACAAGAAAATACTGTAAAGGGTATGACTTCGTAAATAAATTTTTAAAAATTAAGATCCAACTCAATTATTTAGAGTAAATTCGTTTATTTTTTACTTTAAAAGGAAAATGGATTTTACTTCGAAGAAAAATATATAGGCTAAGTGATGTAAATTTTTATCATAAAATGAATAAGATACCATAATTTTTATGAAAATAATAATGGCAAATGGAATTAAATAAAATTATAATGTAAAAAATAAAGTAACAAATTTTATATTTTAGAAAAGTTTTGAAACAATAGCAAAAATCATTTACATCAGGATACTTTTAAAAATTTCTTCGATTTGTATCAAGAATATATTTTATATTGTTCATTAATCAAGAATATAATGTTAATTTAGGTAAAATTTGAAACAACTTAGCTTACAATATTATTTGACTTCCATTTGTTTTGTTTATACAAACAAGATGGCTTTACTAATATTTCTTATTCCAAGGCAGCTAAATTCTCTTAACCTATCAAATTTTCTAAAATTTGCTCAAGTAAAAATGTAAATTTTACTAAGAAAACATGAGACATTTTCTGAAACTACGCATTCAAGCATGAAAGGAACGGTAACTTCAATGTAAAAGTTTGTTTTTCTCGGTGCAATAACTCTGAGAGTTTCTGGAAAGATAAAGTTGTTCGCTTTAATATATATAAAGGAAGTATCTTATTTGAGGTAAGGTTACGTGAACCTAATCTAAAGTATATGTGTGGATACTGAGATTTTAATTTTTTTCTTAGCATCAAGGTAGATACAGAAAATTGAATTTTTATGTAAAACGTGCAATTTTAAATCTTCCAGAACACTTACAGTTTTATAAAATATTACATATATATATATATATCTTCAGAAATAAATATATTCAGGTAAGAACTTATGTTGTTCTGTAAATTGCAATTATTATTATATTTAATAATTGCAATTTTTCATTTCAAAAGCATTGATTTGCTTTGAAATGATTGCACTTGCATTTTTATATCTTCTAAAATCTTTTATGATATATCATTTCTTGAATTTTAACCTTTTGATTGATTATATATCTTTAGAATTTAACATAAATCATTTTTATCAGCATTCTTCACCTTGATAGTTAAATGTAATGATAAGTAAAGTCTAGTGTTGGTATTTTGTTATCATTCCTTCAAATAAATCATTAGTAAACCCCATTGTAAACAAACATTGTGATGAGTTTTTATGGGTCTATATTAGAGAAAACGTCTAACAATTTTCTGCAAAATTTTTCGTCAGACAGTAATATCTAAATAAAAATCTCAAAAAATCCTTTATTGTAAAAAGCAAATTGATAACTTTTCATTAGTTTTCATTAGTTGCATGAATATATGAATAAATCTGGCTAAGGAATTTAAAAATCGTTAATCGTATTTTAAAAGATTATATTATGTACAAATAATAACCTATATGTATAATAAATAAAATTCTACAATATATTTTGGGGACTGTATACATGTTCACATATTGAATAGCTCATATTTTCATTGTTTCTTTTCCAAATTAATACAATCTAGTTATTTTATACTGTGAGACACTTTAGAATAACATCAAGAAAGAGTAAATTTTAACATTAATCACATATTTAAAAAAAATGATCTTAAGGATCAAATTTTGCTTAACAGCAAATTTGAGATAATTGGAAAAATGAACTAAATAATTTCTGACTAACAGTGAAAATAAAAAATAAAGCATTGCAAAACGTGAACAAAATTATTTCTATACGCATGTAGGATTGTAATGTTTGATAATTGTACAGATTGCGCTACACATAAGTGTTATAATTTGGCAATTAGCAATGACTAATTTTGATTTCTCTGCAAATAAATCATATTAAAGCTGGTAAACCTTTGTAGGATATGCAAGTAGTTTTGAATTAGTTATTATTCAAATGCATTTTGTATGAAAATCTCTATTCCCCTCATTTTGTGTTGGGATGTATATATAGGGGATGCCAATATTATTTAATGAAATAGGTTTTTTCTCAATTAACTTTTTCAAATCATTTTAATCCAGATTCTTCTGGTCCATCAATTTACTTCTTTGTTTCTTAATGAAAAATATTTAAAATCTATGAAATATAATAAAATGAACTGTGTATTATTAAGAACCTAACATTTCTATCATAGATGTTTTAAATATTAAGAGTTTTCTTTTTGTGTCAGAGATAATATAACATAGTACAAAAGTTATTCTGTTCGTCTGATTATATGTCATATTATCCTTTATTATATTTCAAAATTTTTCTTCATTTTAACAATAAAATAGAAGATGACTCATGTCTTCAGATTATATTCTATCATCTGTGTTTCATATCGCAACATAATATTGTAATGACACTATAGCGAGATTAAATTCATCAAAGCATGTGTTACTAATTTTGAAATAACATCAATTGTTCAATTTCAATATATAAATATTTTTAAATCTTAAAGAACTTGATATGTCTTTTATTCATCATTAATTATAGGTTTTAAGCAATTGATTTTCAGATGATTCAGTATACCTCTGAGCATCCTACTCAAATTTCTTTTAACCAATTCTATTACTGATTGCAGTCTTAAATATATTTCATTTCATTCCAAAATTCAAGAGTTATACTGATTTTAGTAAAATTCATTTAGAAAATTTTGATTCAATATAAGCAATGTTCATGAAAATTAAATTGAAAAAATTCTGAATCGGAAGAAACTTAATTCATATATTTTTCAAATTACATTATTTGAATTGATGAAAATATGTAGTTAA
>JAPDSC010163911.1:0-41996 GCA_026290005.1 Latrodectus geometricus
ATTGGGTATCCACTAAATAAAGTGCAATCACTTCCACCCTTTCAGGGTCACAATGGCTCACCCATTGAGAGTCTGCTATATAAAGGGCAATCACTTCTGTCTGTTTAGGGGTAAAAGGTGTAAATCTTAGTACTCAGATATTATTGCTTCAGAATCGTAAATCAAAATTGAAGAATATCTAATTAGTTTTAAAATAAAATGGACAGAAATTTTTTAATTATTTTAATAACTAATTAAACTAATTTATCATCGCAAATGCAATAAAAAAATTATAAAATAATTGGTTATTATATATGCTTGTAATATTTTAAAAATGGAATAAATATGAAATCTCTAAAATTTATAACCAAAACAATTTTGTGGATATAAATCCTCCTAGTAATTTGTTCATTTCAACCTATAAATAAATTTATAAACAACTATCCATTATTTAAGACGGTGAATAAAATTGACCTTCCTGAAGCAAAATCATTGGTTTCTATTTTGTGAGAAGAGAAATTATATATAAAAATAATATTAAACATCTATAATTATTAAGTCTTAATATATTGTCTGAAATAATTGCTGTTACTTTCTATAGAGAAATAAAGAAAAATCATTATTCTCCCTTTAATGAGATAGTAGATAAAACCCATAAAAAGTTTCCAAATCAAATATAATTACTTCGAAAAACTTAATCCTTTAAGTACTCTTAATCGTTTGTTTTGAGAGAATCCCTAAATACTTTAAACATTAGGTAAGTATTTAAAATTCCACCCTGATCGTTAAATTTTTAGTAATTTTTTTATATATATTTGAGTTATTTTTAGAAGCATGATAATAAAATTTGGTTACGAGATCAAAGGAGTGAATAAATACTTATAAAACTTTATCAGCAGACATATTTGAAGCTATAATTTTTAATAAATTGCTATAAGAATTTATATCCTATGGCAATGTATTTATATAAAATTTAAAATTAATTACTTACAATAATTTTAATATATTTTCATTCTTTTTATAATTGAAAATTCGTTTCCAACTTTACAAACTGTATTTTGCATTTTTAATCCATATAATAAATTTTAATACTTTTTAAGCAAGTGAAAATATAAATTTCATGTTAGAATCAAATGAAAGAAAATGTTACACTCTCAATTTTCTTTATTTCAAAATTCAAAACATTTTTAAAATAGCTTCAGTTTACTCAAGAAAAATTTCTAAATATTCTATTTCTCATGCATTTTTAAAAAAAATACATTTATGTTACTTACTTTAATATCTGTCTTCTTTCCATATCAAAATTTCTCTTTCTCATCATAAGCAAAGATGAACTCAAACTAGTTCCTCAAACAATTTTATTAAGAAACTTCTTATATTTTCTTTGTATAAACCAAGATATTAAATAAAAATTTTAATGTTTTAATTGCAAATAAAAGTTATTACTAAACTTATTTCTTAAAAATAAATTAATGAAAAATTTAGCTTTCACATAAAGTTTTCATTACAGTATTTTCCACAAGCAATTAAAAATTAATTTAAAATTTTAATTTAGATGATTTTTGATTTTTTAATTAATATCTTAATGAAGAAGTCTTTAAAATCAGAACTCTTTTTCTTTATTTGGGTCTCTTTTGGAGTTCAAAATGTTACTCAAAATATTCATTTAAACTTCTAACTTTTAATATAAATTTTTAGCTGATATCTTAAGAAAAATAAACAAACTAATTTTCATGTTTGAAATTCATTCGCGTAAAATATATTTCCACATATATTAATTGGATCTTCTTATACATAACAGATTAAAATCTGACAAACAAATTTTGAAATTTGGCTAAATCTGCAATAAAAAAGAATAGGGTTGAAATATTAAATGGCATTATAAAATACTAGATTAACTAAAAGTACAAGCTCAAAATCAATGTTTATTTAAACATGAATAACAATTATAAATGGAAAAACAATGAGCATCTTTGATTAGAAAAGTTAGAAATGATGGTCAAGTAATTTTAAAATGTCAAATTTTTTTGGTTTATAATTAAATTGGTTAGCAATAAGTAACACGAAGTAAAACAGAATTTTGTGACCTTTTTTCTATAAATTTAACTGCTCTCACATAATGTTTCAGAAGAAATCTTCAAATGATTTATAGTATCGCTTCTTTAAAAGTATAAATCCTCCAAATATATAGGTATTTAATTATATGAAATATTTTTATATAATTTAGATTATTAATTCATTACCAATAGCTACTTAGTTAGGAATAATATTGCAATACTTTTTGGGTTATGGTATTCAATAATAAAACTCAATATGTATTGCTCTCAGAATCTAATGTTTCATTGAGTCAGTTGGAAAAAAAACAAATTTTATTATTATAGAATATTTGTTACATAAATTCATATGAAAACTGTAATATGAATGATTAGTCTGCTTTAAGATTTAGAAAAATCTATGTTTTTTAAAAGTAATTTTTTAAAGCAGCTTTAAATCCAGTTAGTATTTGACTGTTTCCCGCAGTTCATGAATTCAATACTTTGTGGAAAGAAGACATATTTACAAGCAGTGTTAAGCATTGTATATCTTATGGGCACCCAGACTTAAGTAACCTATTGTTTCAAAGATGTTAGAACTTGTAATAGAATTTGAATATTTTTCGAATTCCAGCCTCAATGTAATTTAATTAAAAGATTTTAAAATTTTGTTTGATATTACTTATATAAGTTATTCACACAAGCGTGTTTCCTTTTGTAAATAATTGGAATTTTGTCATAGCTTAAATATTCTTAATTTTTAACTGTTATATAATTTAACTTAATCGTGTTAAAACTTTTTCTCTATCACTTTTTATCATCTATTTAAGCATAAAAAGTATATTTCTATATTTATACTTTGAACAATGAGAGAAAATTATTTATACAATTTTCTTCAAGTTCAATGTAATTCAGATTCAATTATTTACCATTCTTTATCAATATCTGGTGTACTTTATAAAAATTCTCTTGCAGCTTTTTCGTTAAGGATGGAGTGCATGACGTACCCATTTTAATGAATTCAGTCATGGGATCCCTGGTAGCTATATCTGGTTTGTATGAAATTTTTTTATGATATATTTCAAATATAAACTCGTTTATAGACATACATTATATAGAATAGAACTTCATTAATCCGGACTATACGGAATCTTGATCATCCGAATTAATGAAAATAGGTATTAAACAAAATAATCTATAAACCGAACAAACTATTATACATAGTAATCATTTTGAATTCAAGAGAATGAAATATAAACTTTCATAAGAGAAAATTGAGTATGTTATGTAGATACATTATTTCAAACTATACTTAAATATAACCATCTTATGTTACAAAAAACTTCAAATGAAAAACTGCTTTGAACGTGATAGTCCTGGATTATTTTCACAAATCACACTTGACACGCTCATTGGTTGAAAGAATCTACTGATCTTCTGATATCTTACTTTAGTGGTATTTCTTGAACAAGTAAATGAGACGAAGATGTCTGGAATGCATGACTTCACTCGTCCAAGGACAGCACTCCAGCTTCAACAAAAATATATTGAGCTATCTCTGCTCTTATCTGCACAGTATGTAAATAAATATGTATGCATGTATGTACATGTATATAGCTGTCTGAATTAAGCGAAGTTTGGTTTAATAGGTCTGCTTTAATGAGGATTTACTGTATATGGATTATACTTTAAATTTAAATATATATTCAATAAGGTTCAGGGCAATGATTATAATCTTGTAGGAAAAATAGAGTACATCTAGGTGATTAAATATCCCATAGCAATGTAGGTCAGAATAACAATTTTCGCATGATACTGATTATTCAAAACAAAAAGAAAGGAAAAATACAAAAAAAGTTGAAAAAACATGTTTATTGCTTTCTAGTGGGGTAACTTTTATGTTAGGGTTTCGATTTTATCTTCAAGAAGTCTCCACAAATTATATTAGTAACATACAATTCTACTTAGTTGTAACGTATGGTCAACAGTAAGTCGCGTGTTGTAGTCCTTTACACCCGGTCACACTGTAGCTACAGTTCACTTTCCTTGACTACTTCCTTTGTAACTACGCCAAGACTGTATCTGCATCAAGAGCTCCAATGGTTCAGTAATTTTCTCCACTACCCATTAAGATCAGCAAGCTGAAGCATTATTTACCACATGCAGTTATTGGGAGAGTGACCACATTCTCCATCACTGAACTCTTAGATTTCCGTGGGTTGTCGTGACGTACTTTCTCACATTTCAAATAACTAACTTTAAATTACTAGTTGTTTCCATGAAAAAAAAATATATTCTTAAAAACATTATCTATTAAATTAGTCATGCATAATGGTACACTTAAGCCTTGAACTATAATTTATAGTTAACGGGAGTACTCGTCTATCACAAAATGCCTCGTAATCCATGGGCATTTGGTGATAGACGAGTATCCATGGTCAGGGAATGAACCATTCTTTTCACACCAGTTGAGCTGGCACTGTTCACACAACACCAATGGAAGGATAGTGGACTTCACAAATTAACGTGGACAGGTTCTCAACCTACGGAGCTCCAGAAACCGAGTGTAGGAGAATGTGATCACTCTCCCAATAACTGCCCGCGGCAAAGGAGGCTTCATTTTGCTGATCTTAACGTCTACAAAGAGTAATTCCTGATCTCAGCAACCTGCAATCGCTAACAGATTAAAAGAGAGATATATAAGTCACATTGATTTAACTCTTTGGAAGTCGCGGAGGCGCAGTCACTCTATGCATCAAAAAGCTAGAGAAAACTATTTAATTGTTATCAATCATCCTTTCAGTATCTTTCTGTCTAACACTCCCCTTCGAATAAGCATTGTAACTTTTCCCCTGCCTTTCGTTTTTTCTTTTGAAATAATCATTTCTTGAAACCCATGTAGTATTGTGGTGACACTGTGCCCAATTTAACCAGTATTGTTTTAAAATTTCTTCTATAAGCAATGCCTTTTCGTATTCTAAAATGTTTTTGTACACATGTTTTCTGTTTTATTTCTAATGAATAGAGTACAAACGTAAATCAATAAAGTCTGAAAAAAGAGATGGAACGTTTGAGAACTCAATTATCTTCGGCAAAAAATAATTGATCAACTCAATGAGGTTGATCTTGATGAAGAAATATATAATTCTCATGATTGGGACACTCAATGTGAGCAGGGCTATTAAAATAAAGAAAAAACTGATTTAGAAGAAAATATATTTGTTAGCAAAACTCTAACAGTTTGAAATAAAGAAAAATCAAAAAAAAATCTTAAAATTTGGTCATTGATGAAAGGAATAAGAAATTTCAGCAATTATTCAGTTTAATAATGAAACACCAGATGCTACGTAGATACAGAAATAATAATCTCTATTTCTTATCTTATAACTTTAAAAAAATGGTTGTTTTTATTCGCTTTAAACATCAAAGAAATAAATATCAAAACTGTTCTAAGTACAACAAAGAAATACTCCAAACCAATAAGAAAATATTGGAAAATATCCTAAATACTAAGTAGAATCCCTTAAAGAGCCGCAAATGAAGACATGAACCGTGCAAATATTTTTTAAGAAACTCTGCCAAAAATTGAATGAAGTTGATTCAAGTAAATCAGAAGAGATTTAATTCCCAAATCAAGTTCAAAATCTGTCAAAGGTCTAAGTGTTACGTTTCTAAGATCCAAGTATAATAAAATTACGATTTTTTACACAAAATGTGATCATTTTTTTAAAGGTAATTCTTATATTTGACAGAAGTGTATTGATCCAGAATCTTTATTTCAAGCTCGTAATTCTGCTTTTATAATTAATTAATGCTTTATGTTCTTAAACATTGAAAAACATTTTCTTAAGAATAGAATTATATTTTATAATTAAAGAGTAACTATTGCTCACAATAAT
Organism: Latrodectus geometricus; assembly: GCA_026290005.1. Classification (NCBI taxonomy): domain Eukaryota; kingdom Metazoa; phylum Arthropoda; class Arachnida; order Araneae; family Theridiidae; genus Latrodectus; species Latrodectus geometricus. Next base: position 5,912 of record JAPDSC010163911.1, read on the forward strand.
TTTTTTCACATATTGCTCATTTTTTAATAAAATTGATTAAGGTTAACCAGTCATTCGACGTGACCTCAAACGTCAGTGTTAGTATCATACTTCCGCCGGAATGAACAGGCAAGTTACGAGCTCTAAATCAAAAAAATAGATTAATTAGAAGACATCAAGTGCTTGCACGAACCATTCAATAAAGCTTGAAATAACATGGGCTTTCAAATTCAGTTACCATGGCTTCAGCTGCTCTTAGCACTACATAACAGATAGAAGTTTTTTCAATAATACGATCAATAACAAATATGGACGCAGAATATATCATAACAACATGCTTTTAAATGAATTTTGGTTCTGCTTATACCATCCTGATGGTTGCACCAATGTTTGGCAGAATCGTAGAGATCATTCATTACCGGTGTGTGTTTAACATGGCCCATTACCTGGAGGATGGTTCGCATTGAAGGCACTCTAAAATAGGCCGTTATATTTTTAACGTGTGCTGCACGTGACGATTTCAACTATCGTGACTCTACTCTTTATTCGAGATCTTGTGAATACACTTTACTTAGGCTTGACAATGTACGGTTGAATGTTGCCTCGATTCCCCTGGTGTAAAAAATGTTCATCTGCTAATCTGATGAGCTCAGTCTTCAAATTTATTAGAAATCAAATTGCTTGGTTAATAGTGTCCAGGCGATTAATTATTCACCATGTACCAGTCACTATTATAGATAAAATTTGGTGGCAGTTTTAAGCTAAATAAAAGCTGTACTTGCACATATTATCTGATCTCCGACTGGTTCAATGCATAAACATATTAAGACTATTATTGATGCCAAAGATAATTGTTCTGGGTTCTTATGTGTGAGGATCTCTGCGCCTCCAAATTTTTTTAAATACTAATAAATATCCCTTATATTGTTATTTATGCTTGTTTCTGGTTTATCAATTTTAATTGTCAATATTTTATGCATACATATACTGATATGTACTTGGGTGTGACTGTGATTGTGTATTAAACGTTGGACTCCTTCACATTCAACTATTATTTATTAATTAACGGTGCTTTAAGAAAGATTAGGTAATACCTCATTTAATTGCATATAAAATAATTTTCCCATGTGGAACCTAAAAAGTTTTCTATCAATTAATTTAATCTTAATAATTACTATAACATAACTGTTTCATTATAAATTTACTTAGTTGAGATAATTTCTTAAGACTACAAATGAGATACCTCACATTTTCAAATTCGGGTGCATTGTAGCTGGGAAATCCAATTTTTTTTATTTCAACGACTTCAAGAGAACTTAGAAATACAATATTTCTATCCAAGCTCTTCCTAAATGTGTTTATTTCCTTATTTACTTTCATTTTTCTAAATAATACGATTTAATAACTGTAAATTTAAAGACAGATCCAAAATTTTAGAAGTTTTTGTATATAACAGATATATACGCATTCCATCTGGACAAAGAGAAAGTTGTTCGAAAAGAATCTTAATGAAATTCATGTACTGATTTAATAGTAAGAGAACTCCATATTCATCGATGGTTCTCAGTATATACTAGATGATCTTTTTTAAAGTGACAATGTTTGTTTGAAGCAGCCTATACCTCGATCTAATAGCAGAATCGGCACCAAACTTGGTATTTAGATTGATCAAGACATGGGAAAAAGGATTCCGAGAAAAACATTCAGTGAAAGAAATCGTACATTTAAATTATTAATACTTATTTAATACATTAACTTCCCCGGTGAGGAATTAGACCACATTCAATGCAAACACCGTTCTCTGAAATAACAATAATAATTCTTAATTTTTTTCTGGTTCGAAATTCCCGAAGATCTGCGGTTTACATTGATTGATTCGTATAATACAGCTTCACCAGTAACTCACATTCCGGTAACGTGAGAGGCATGGCCTCTGTAAACTACAGCATTGCCATAAAATGTCCTAGCATTGATTTTAGGAACTAACTTCTTTTTTAAGGAATTTGTTTTTCCATGTCTTGATTAGTCTAAATACCAAGTTTGGTGCTATTTTGGCAATTAGATCGCGCTACAGTGTGCTCCAAACACTGTCACTTTAAAAAAGTTCACCCTGTACTTTCGGTACTTACGTATCATCCAGTCAACCTTATTCGTCACGAAGCGTCGAATTTTGTAAGTTTAACTATTTCTTTATCAAAATGCGAATTAAATGAAGAACAGTTTACTAATATCTTCATTTTAACAAATAGATAAAAAAAATTTATTTGCAATTTATAAGATGCTAAATTTCATCATTAAATGACTGCATTTTTTCGCATTTATGATTGACGGGATAATTCATAAATATAGTACTTTCTCTACATGTATGAATTACTATAACAATTTCCGCGATCGTTTCATCACATAACTTTAAATTTGTATACAGGTGGTTGTTCTATAGTACGTCCGTGGGAAGCCATTTTGATAGGAATAGTGGCTGGCTTACTCATCCTTCTCACCATTCCAATGGTCGACCGCTTGCATATCGATGATCCAACAAACACTTTCGCTATTCACGGAGTCGGTGGAGCGTGGGGACTTCTGGCAATCGGCCTCTTCTCAGTCAAGGACAACATGAGGGATTACACACGAGGTCTGGATGGACTTCTCAAAGGGGGTGGCTGGCAATTGTTCGGAGCCCAAGTGCTAACCTGTGGGATTTTATTTGCTTGGTCCGTGACTGTTTCCATTATTTTGTTTAATGTAAGTATATGATACCATATGTAGAACCAAACTTTTTCAGAAACACCTTAAATCTAAAATAAAATTATTAAGAAACAATGAAGGATAAAAAAAAAGAAGGAGCAAGTATTTATTAGCAAATTATGATAGAAGAAGCAATTATAAAATTCACATAAATTTAATACTGCAGCAACAATTTAGTTTTACTAATGTTACCACCATGTGTTGACAACATTAGGAGCTACTAATTATTTTATGGTTGTACCAAGAATTACAATGAAAGAATGGTTCCTTTAATGCAGTTAATACCCACTATCATGCCTTTATTGATAATTCATAAATTAGTAGGAAAATGTTTTACTGTCTTTATTCATCCGTTTGTGATTTAGATAAATTGCGTTTATATTATTTTCTTTGCATTACTTTAACATTTATAGTGTTACTTTCTAAATACTTCATATGTGCATCAAGCTATGTCATCTAATCATACTATGAATTGAAAGTTTCACACGTTTTAAAATAATAGTTTTGAAAAATTTTCTAAGAGTTAAAAGCCACTGTGAAACATTTAAGAAAGGTTAAATTTGCGTTTCAAGAGAATTTTTAATGCAGACAGGACCATATTCGTGTGCCTTAAGGAAGTAAATCTAAGTATTTAAATGTATTTATCAAGGGCAATGAACGAACAACTACCAAGACGAGGGACTAAAACGCTATCGTATAAATAATCAAAATGACTATCATTGCATAGCTAAAATACATCGTTAAAACTTTCAGAGACGAACTTCTATAGCTATTTAGCAAAAACTGTTTTATAAAAATTTTAGTATTTTTTTTTAATCTGTACTTCATTTAGAGAAAACAGAAGCAACTATTGAAAACATTTGCAACTATTTACGAATTGTATTATTCAGTCTGTTGCAATTCACCCCATAAATTATTGCTTTGTCTCGTATTCCTGATTCGAGATATTACATTTTAAAGATCGAAAATATTTTTCAAAGGAAGCCATTTTATAAAATTAATTATATTATTTATTACATGTTCAAATTTTCACGTATGTTACTTATTACTCAAATCTAAAATTCAAAGATATTATTATTGTTATTCGCAATCACTGCATTTAAATTCCTGGATGCATATGAAAATATTATTATCTTTTACCATTATCAAACTCAGAGGTTTCAATTTTTCATTTAGTGTGCTTTAAAAATATTAGTGAAATTTTTACAGAGTCTATTTGAGCATTGAATGCCATAATACTAATGATTGGCAATATTTCCATATTTTTAACTTAAAGTTTTTAAGACTTAACACACAAACCAACTTATCAATTCAAATAGTGCTTAGGTATCACTATGCATATAAGCAATATTAACTTTTTTCTTTTAAAAATAAATTTTATTGTTTTCATTAATATCCAGGCATGAGCTTTTAATACATCACCATTTCTTTATAATTATTTAAAATAAACACTTGGAAATGAAACTACATATACATATGTATATTGAATTGAATAAAAACTGCATGTGGTAGACATTTTTCTTTTAACCATTTTAGAATTTTAAATTATCTTAATTAAATCACTGAAAATAATTTATATTCCAAAATATATTACTAATATCATCTGTTATTCAGTGAAGATAGAATAATTGTTTAAGTTTCTTTCAATTGATTTTATATAATATTTTTTTAAAAATTAACAAAGTTAATTAGAAATTCGGTGACAGAATTTGTTTATTGTTATGAATATTGCTTAAAGAAGCAAGTGAAAAACTGAATTATTCATTATAGAGATACAAATCAATGGATTTTCTAAGAATTATTGTATTTAATACTTTAGAGGGCCACAAAATTGGAAGAATTTGAATATATTAACCTAATTGTGTTGCTTAATCAAATGAGAAGAAATAAAAACTTTGAAATTTACATTTTCAAAGCTATTGTAAGAAGAAATAGACTGATCAGTAGATAGCTACAAACGTTTTTTTTTTTTCCCCATTTTTTTATATCATATAAATTTTAGATATATCAACTATATATTTACATTAATATCTATCGAAATCTTATTTCTCTTAGGGTGTATTTATTATAAATATTGCATTAGTTATAATTTAATAGTTTAGAAAAACATATTTAATTTCTAATATTCTCTTATTTTGAATTATTTGACTTTTAATAAAGCTAGCTATGAATGCAGGCATAAATTAGTCAATACTATATGGGTATTCATACATGAAATGTAAGGATCATTTTTTGAGTTGCCATGGCAATAACTATAATCTTAGTGCATACAGCCATAGAAACTTAATTTTCAAGTGTTAAAGATAATTATCTTTACTATTTTTCTTGTTCGTTACTAAGACAACAATTGAAGAAACATTACCCTGATACATGATTGAAAGAAATTGATTATAGGAAAAAAGAATCTACAACTTATTCAAAGTTAAGACCAATAGAATAAAAGTTTTTGGCTAAAATATTTTCATGACTCGAATTATAAAATTTTCTTTATTAGTTTCATTATTGAATTCACTGTTTTATATACTAGAAAAACTAAAATATTAAAACTTTGCAATATTTAATGTAAAAAAATGAACACATTGCTGTTCCTTTAGAGTTCCATTCTATAAGCGTTCTATGTTCGGTAAGAATTATAACTATTAACACTATTAAGCATTATTGATAGGCTTTTATTGAATATAATATTTTTATAAACCATGAATTTTATTCGTAAATCATTGTTTGTTAAATAAATTACATATTTCCGTTTCCTTTTGTTTTTCTCTTTGCATTTAGTGTGTTTTAGCAGGATCTCTTTTATATTTACAAGCATTCGTTGTTTACTGTATTTCATTCTTTTGTATTATAATAGCAAAATCAAAGCAATTTAGCTTCTATAGCATTTGAAGCAAACTTTATAATATATCTGAATTACACATAACAGTTTTTGCAAAGAATATCAAACTGATTATGAAAAAGCAAATTAACTGAATTTAAACTTGGATTAAATTGCGATAATTATGCTAACATTTTTATACGAGGGATCTCTAAACATTTTACAATGAAATATTAAAACCTTTACAATAGTCTTGAAGTGAAGAATAGTGACATTCTTTTGCAAGAGATTTTTAAGTTTCTAAGAGGAAAGAATTTCAATGACCATGCTTTTGTGGAAAGAACTTCTATTTAAATTGTACTTGAAATGTGCAGAAAATCAAATTATTAAAAATAAGAAAAACCTCTGATTATTTAACATGTAGGTAAATGAAGTGTAATTAATAGAAAATATATTTTTGAACAAATTCAGCACTGAAATTAACATTTTAAAAATTTTACAATTACATATAAACTATATTTTTCTTCCTTTGTTGTTTCTTTAAATCCTGAAACATTTTAGTTACTATCTCCATGAAGGTTATTAAACTAAAAGACAGTAAGAAATTTAGTGAAAATGTCTTTTGATAAATTATTATCTTTATCTTTACAATCTGACTGTGGTAAATCAATATAAATAAGAATATTTATTTAATCATATTTCATTATATTTTATCATGATCATTATAAGATTATGATATTAAAATGGAAATCTGATTTGAAGCCATTGTTACTAAAGAATAGTGGTACAGTATGATATCTTATCAGATAAAAAATAATTAATAGTTTTTCATGTACCTAAAATAATTACTGAGAATATCCAAACTCAATCCTGTACTTAGTTCTCAATCAATTCTGTACTTAGTTTATCAATTCTGTACTTAGTTACAAAAAATTATTTTCATCTATTGCACGAATTTTAAGTATTTCTAATACTTTTCAGAGTCAATTATTTAATTATGATAGCATTCTTTTAAATTAAACTAACTACTTGGTGTATTTAGAAATTATTAGCGAAATGTGAATAGTAATTTGAAAATCACCCATCCTCTATTACCTTGTAAAAAGGTGTAAAAACGATGTAATAAATCAAACTACATTACAACAATGGTAAATTGACGTTTGGAAAAATAGGTCACAAGAAAATCTTATCTACATTGATATTATTTCATCTAATCAAACTAAATCATTCTGAGAAGATTATACCTGTTTAATATTCTAGGGCTTAATATCCCTTGGAAGATGTTATTGTCTCTAGTGAATCGGTCAACATAGCTGTTGTTTAAAATTCAATACCTTTTCATTATGAGAATGGAATTCAATCGGTTAACTAAATGATACAGTCCTTTTCATTATAGATCGTTAAAAAATATTCTAGATACAGCATCATTTAAGTAAGATATTCAAATGAGTGATCTCTCGTGCTAAATACTGTATGTATATTTGTATTAAATTAGTAAAAATGAGAAAGTAAGAATCTTGAAAACAGATGGAGTTTCTACGGTGAACTCCTAAGTATACCTCTGAAGTACTAGATTAAGGTAACTGTTGTAACAGTTTTATGTGTTCCTTTCTTTATATAAAATTCTATTTTTCGTAATAATTCATTCATAATCTAAAGATTTAAATCATTTTCAGCTGTAAATCTAAATTCCTGTACAAATTATTTAGTATTCAATTATTACACCAAAAAAATTTCGATTATCATTATTAAGAGACAATAATAAATTCATCATATTTGTTTGGCATTTCAAAGGTAATTTAAGATGAAATAATTAAATTAAATTTTACATAAAAATTTTGTGAGTTATATTATTAACAAATTACAAATTAATTTAAATAACAGAAAAATTAAATTATTTAACAGTTTAAACGTTGAGAAAAAAAAAATTTATTTCATAATAAATATATCTATTCAATGTAGAACTAACCAGTAAAACAAATACTTAGGCTTAAAATTAATTACAATGTTGTGCTGCCATCTATGGAATATTCATGTAACTATTATCAGTACTGCAATTTTCTCAAAAAAGAACATCTAAATCATTTCTAATTGCTATTTACAAATTTTGGACATTCAGAATTTTTTAGAATTTAAGAATTCAGTAATTTTTTTTAAATTTTAAATTCCACTACTTACGTTATTTTATCCTTATTATTATTTTCTTTAATGATTTTAAATATATATATATATAATCACATACCTTATCTAGTCTAATGGAATATATAATATATATGTAAAAAAATGTATGTATAATGTTTATGTAAACTAAAGTTTAGTGATCGATAGTTTTGTGGAATTTTTTTTAATTAAGTTATGATTTTCTTGTGAAATTACTTCAGCTCAAATTGCTTCATTATAAAAATTAACATTTTTTTTCTCAAAGGTAATTTGTGTGTCTTTTTCATATTAAAAAAAGTCAGATATTTTTTTTATTTTGATTTATTTTATTTTACATTGAAAAATAATATTTTTATAGGAGTAAATAATTTTATAATTATATGATAACACATTTTTCGTGATTAAATTTCAATAAAAAAGCCAGTGAATTTTTTATTTATTTAGATTTTCTATGATAATTTTAAAATGTGTGATTCAAATTAGCAAAATATGCAATGTTTGTTATCAAATACATAAATTTTTGATTCAATACTTTAGAAGTTTTAAAGATATCAAACGATTAATAGATAACGTACTTTAGTTTTATAATGTGTTACTAGATGGCAGCATTATAAATATAATTATGGCAAATTTGTTTTTTTTTTTTTTTTCCTCCTCCCCCTCCATTTTTAAATTATCGTTGATTAAATATCTGAAGATTTAAAAATAATAATAATTAATCAATTTTTATTCATAATTTCTAGACAATAATAGCAACTTCGTAACTATAACATTTTGTGGTTAAATTGATATTCTGGATATACACCTAAGTCTGTTTTTACACGGTAGATTGGTTCCAGAAGAAGCCGTGTAAAAAAAAAAAACGTGTAAAAAAAGACATTGATCTTATACAAAAATGGGTGATTTGTTCCTAATCTCTAAAACCTATTAAAATTTCGAAGGCGATCTAAAATTTTAATCTTGGTTTCCAAAGAAATTGCCTTCCGTTTTAGTTTTATATCTGACATTTCCTTTTAGGGATACATAAAATATTTAACAAAATTAAAAAACATAAATAACTGAATAAATACAAAATATTTTTTGGCTTACCTTTTATCTTAATGCGGTAAAATTAAATTTAATGGAAAATCAAATTTGCCTGCAAAAAATTTCTTTACCAAACACGTCTTATTGCATTGACAGTTCACAAAATATTAACACGTTTCAATTGCTCTGACCAGTAAATTTTATTGTATGCACATAAAGGGAATTCCCCTACTTGTTTGTACGCGCTAAAGGGGAATTCATTTAAATCTTTAAGCTAGTGTTCGCAAACTATCGATACTATCGATGGTTTCAGACTTTTTTCTTTCATAAATACTTTTTTGTGATATGAACATACTTCGCAAAAATTAAATTTGACAAAAAAAATTTAAGTACATAAAATTTCAAATCGTGCTAAAGGAATAAAATCGTGTAAAAAAATTAAAAATATTCAATTTTCAAACCGTGTTATATCAAAACCGTGTACAAAAAGACCGTGTAAAAACAGACTTAGGTGTAATGTTAATCATAGAAAACATCAGTATAAAAAAAAAGATCATTAATAAAAATTTCACAGGCTCATTTAATGAACGACAATTTAAAAAAATAAGTATTGTCTGGTTCCTCTATTATAATAAGGAATTAAATTAAATTTGAATTTAATCATGAAGAATTTGAACCATTTTTTTGGTTTTGATCATTGAAGAATAATTTTAGTGAGTTTTCTCCTTTCATAAGTTTAAAACTTAGTCTTCAAATATATCAGCTACTTTTAATAAAGTAAAAAGTAAGAAGTTATAAAAATTAAAAACTTTGAAATGCATTTACAAATATTTCCCTTGTCATAATAATATTATGCATGAATTGACATAAAACATAATAAAAGTTTAATCAGATTGATAAATAAATTATCAAATTTAAATCATTATTCATAAAATATTATTATTCAATCGTGTCGGATTTTAGACACTCAAATCTTTACAACTAACAAATAAAAGCGGGAAAATGCATAAATTTAAAGCTCTTAAATAATGTACTTTGCTGAGATTTTTCTTAAATTCATCCTGAAGAAATGAAAACATAGTTTTTAATATCAATTTCAAACAATCGGTTATTTTTAATAATTAAAGTTTTCGTTTGTAACTATCATAAAGGGAAATAATACGAATGTATAATAAATTTGCATTTGAATTTGTAATCTTGATTAGCAAAATTCATGAACACTATCTAAACATACAATTCATTGACGTACGAAAGTCAGATATGATAAAAGTGCTCCATGATCCCAAACCACTTAAATAAGTCGTTCTATCTGCTAAATTTGTCAAAAAGCAGCATGAATTATCAAAGAACTAAAAAAAAAAATCTTTGTTTTAAATCATTAAAATTTCGGTATTCTTCCCCAGGTTTTATTTAATCCTATTAATGTACTTGTCGATTTAATTTAATCTGCTTTATCCAATTTAATTTACTTGTTCTTCATTTATCAAAAGTAAAATATATTTTAACAAGCACAAAAAAATTATAATCTATTCGCAAAACTAATTGTGAAATCACTAAATAAAAATTAAACCATAAAGAGGTTGCATGGAAATATTTAAAAGTCCAAACTTTTCTGCCCTAGATAGAAATAATAACTAATAGATTATTATGTTCCTTGTTTAGTATATTTTAAAGCCATCCTTTTTTCCATGATTATACTATTTAAATTACTTCTTTTCAAATTTGAATTGTATTGTTTATGAAATTAAGTATACTTGTGTGTGATCTTCATTTAATGTATTTAATTTAACGCTTACACATCAATAAATTATTCTTGCAAGCCTAAGGAAAACATCCTATTTCTTCACATTTGTTAAGGTACTGGTAGTAAATCTTGCATGGAATTTCTTAAAGTCCCAAATTTCCAACTATAGTTGAAAATCAAAAATACGTCAAGTAGATTGTGATGCACATCATATACCATAGTTTTAAGTTACTCCTTTTGATTAGGTATTATTGTTCCACAGGTCGTTAACAAGACAATCGGATTGCGCATGCCCCTGGAAGAAGAGATCTTAGGACCTGACTATGTGGACCACAGTCTCAAGCATGACGGGAACGTTGGCCTCATTAAAACCTTCAAGGAAAGAATGAAAGAGATTTCTCGCTTTTGAAGCAATAATTGATATCATGAGTTACTTTTCATTAATTTATTATATTAAAAGAAAAAGATACTTATTTTGATATTTTTATGGTAAAAACGTCTCAACTAGAATGAAGACACCAAAATAGCAATAAGAATATATTGCATTAAAGTATGAATTACGAAATACAATACTTTCTTATTATATTAAATTATTACTGGTATCTTAAATCTAATCAATAATTCATAACATGTCAGTTCAAATCTAAAAATTGAAATACAAGAAAGGTTTTTTGTTTGTTTCATTATCAAGTTATAATTTTATCTGAGTATAACAACTTTTATATCAATATGCTGCAAATAATCTATATGGGGAATTTTGTAGTAATGTTAATGAATATAATAAAAACTCCCCCAGATTTTTAATCTGCTTTTATCGATGTTTTTGAGAAGTCCAGATTTGATGTTGTTAAAAAATATTTCTCGTTAACTCAAAGTTCATTCAACTTATTTCAAAATTTATGGAAAGTCTTAAATACACATAAAATAATATAAAATTCCTTTCGTTTCTCCAGATGCTTCAAAAATATCAAATTAAAATCCGATAATACAAAATAACTTTTTTTTAAAGTCCAATAAAGACTAAATATTTATTGAAAACCCTAGTAAAATAATATAAATTTGTCGTAATTCTATATAATTCAATTTGTGTGAAAAAAAATATTCACTCAATTACTTATATGATTAATAATATTACTTAATAAACCTAATTAGTTAATTTCTTTTACAATAAATAGAAAAAATATACAAATTGATGTATAATAATGTAACAAAACTCCTCCTCTTTATTTGAAGTTCACACCCCTTATCCTAATTCCAAAGGAAGTTCCTAATTTTTTGTTAAATTAATATAATTGAATTTCTTCATAATAACTCGAAGTTTCTTTTGTTAAAATGAAATACTAAATTGTTTCCAAAAATATCAAATTAGAACTATTACTATCAAACAAAAATTATTACTAACTCAAGGTTCATACAGTGTATCTAGTTAACCAGAATAATCTAATAAACTAATAATAAAATAATATACTAAAAACTCTAATCAATTTGATTTTCCTTCCACTGAAATCTGTTTGTAGGAAAGAATATTAAATAACATTATAGACTCATCTTATTAATTCAAAGTTCATTCCACGTATTTTAATATTAGAGAGAGATTTGGTTTTCTTATTTTAGGTCATTTATTTAATAACAGGTTAAATGTTTTATCATCGTATCATCTAACACAATCGTTAACAATAAATAATTGTATATGAGATGAAAAATTCAATTCCCTAAAAAATTATTAATTTAACCATCCAAAATGATATTAAATTAACATGTTATTTCTTATTCATAATGTATTTGAAGACAAAAAATTTATACTGTATAGTCTTTGTGCATATTTCTATAATTAATAAACTACCTATAAAGGATCAGACTATATTATTACGCTATTTCTTATTTACCATTTTGTTTGAAGACAAAAAATGTGCTAGATCTTTTATTCTTTATGTTTTTTGCTCTTTTGCTGTTTATCATCAATTATATTATAATAGATTTTATTAATAGAGTTTATTTTTTGAATTACATAAAACTTTCGATTCAATATATGGGGTAAAATTGTGTAAGTTATTGTAAAATATGATTAAGTGTTTCAATCTTAAATAAAATATGATGAAATTATTTTTATTTTAAATGCCTCTATGTGTTTTTTATTATATATATATATATATATATATATATATATATATTTCGAATTTTGTTAGCTCATACACTTTCTGGGGCTCAGTAGAACATTTCGAATTTTTATTTGTTTTGAATTCACCTAAAAGTTTGCAATAAGTCTGAAACTACTTTGCCACTCGAAGCATAGAATGAGAACGTGAATAAAACTTGTTTTCTTGTTTTTAATGTGTAAAAAGAATTTCTTTAGAAATTCAAAACAATTTTAGGAGTAAGAACCTTCTTACATTCATAAATACGTAATAACATCCATTGTATTTCCACTAAGGGTATGAGTTTACTATAGTGAACAATTGACAACAAACCGCTTGTTACTGGGTTACTGTCACCGTTAGTGCAAGATATAACAAAACTTCAGGAATAAAAAATGTTTGGTATATATATATATAACCTTATCTGTCATGTAAATAAAAAAGACATTCCATTGTCTTATGACAAGTAAACTTTCAGTAATATACTATTCATAAAACAAGTAATGAAATCTCGCATTATGGTAATGATTTTATAAACCTTGATTGTATTCTTGCTTCCGGCATTTGTGATTTATAGTTTCTTATATATGTCACTTACCTTTTAAGTGTAATAAGATTGATATGGATATTTATAAAATTAAAATTATTATTAAAATATAAATACACACATAACACAAGGTTAAAAATTATTGTAAAAACACCTTTACTTTCAAACAGTTATAGATACATGATTCATGGCAGTCTTTTTTTATGTAAAAAATATTAAACCATGCAAATCAAATGAAGTTAGTCTTGAATTTTTTGTGTGATTTTATATGGTGAAAAAGTATGCAAAATATTTTATGTAACTTAAAGGAAAAAATAATTATAACTTTAAAAACAAATGTATCAAATTTTTTATTTAGGTTGCTGTTTCACTTAATGGTTTTTTAAATCATCGCAGACTTCACAAAGACCAATTATTGAAGCCGATTCTGAAGCACTCCCACCTAAGATAGAAGTTCTCAATCCATAAAATATTAAACATTAAATCAATATTGACCTCTCAAAATTAGTGATTTATGTAAAATTAAAGTTATTGATTTTGACCTACACATTCAAGTGAAATATTTACATGAATAAAACTAAAAGTGAATCTGTTGACTTTGGATACCTAAAATTTTTTAAGAATCTCTGATTCCTAAAATCTCAATGCACCGTTGATACTAAAGCTAGCATCCTTCTTCTTAATTTTAGGTTTCATATTTCGACCAGTTTTTCGTATATATTTTATTATCAAGGAATATTTCCTTACTTAGTACTAAATATAATATTACATTTAAAAAGTGTATTAGTCAGATTCATGGTATGCTTAGTGAAGTATACCATACTTTCAGTCTATATATATATATATATATATATATATATATATATATATATATATATATACGGACGAATGGATAGGCAGACGGATAGATAGTAAAAATTAAATTAATATATTATTCCAACTTCTAAATAAATTTTTCCAACAATTAAGCTAGTCCAGTAAATCTATTAGTTCTTTACTTTGCTTACCAATTTTTATAAATGCATTAGTAAAATTTCTTTTCATATATAAAAAAATTTTAAAAATATTTCATCAATATTTTTCTTATAATCCACATTGGGGGATAGTATGCAGTAGTATTTTTAACCTGATGTAAATAGAAATACAATGGAGCAATAACTTTAAGGAACATATAATATCTTGATTTATTTCAATAAATATGACCTTCTAAATGAAAACTTAAGTGAAAAATGGTTTTCAATGTGCCTGACTAATTTTATTCTAGCACTATAACATTTGACAATGAATAGAATGCTTGATTTATAGAACATATACTCGTAAACGTTTTCCAATAATGAAACATAACAAAACACATAAATTCAAAATAATATAACATAAATTCTAAAATGTTTTCCGCATCAAAATTATACTTATGAATATACTTTTACTCTGAAGAATTATTTGAATCTTCACTTTCAAATCCTTTAAAAATTATTTTTTGAAAATTTAACTTTGAATGTACAGAAAATATTCAAGGATTTGTTTTAATATGTATGATATTCAAACATATTTTAAATTAAATATGTCAATTTGGTTAAGGAAGTAATTTCCTTATTTTAAATTATTTCTGTGAAAACATTGCTGTTTAAATAAGTTGCATTAAATCGATAAGTAATTTAAATAAATAAGTAGTTCTGATGATGTTCTGATGATGTAATTACAAGATTTTTTAATCAAATATTTATTTATCATTTTTTGATTAAATGTTAAAAACAAATACAAGTTTAACTTAACATAGTAAAAAAAAAAAATCGAAAGTATGTCATTTGGCCAACAAAAATGAAACAAGTTCGGATGTTTAGTAAATGCTGTTTAGCAATTCATGAAACAATCAAATGCGTGTGGACTAGTCTGTTTAGGGCAACCAGCTACATGTTGGCACATTAAGCAAATTCTTTCCGTGCGTGGGCGTAACCGAGTAATTGGGGACAAAAGAAACCTTGGGTGTTGAGTTCCACCCATAATTTCCGAAGCTCATCAACGCCCACCTCTTGCGATGTGATGCGCCCGTCTCGGAAACTACACGAAGCTTGGTAAAAGTCTATGGGAGGTCGCAAGGTGATGCCAGGATGCGGTTTTATGAGGACTCCCGCCTTATGGCGGCAAAAACCTGTCAGATAGACGTCTTCAATGAAAAACACAGGTGTTACCATGCTAGCTTCCAACAGCCAGTTTCGGACAGAACTCGAAAACACGTATGCCATACCCGAGCAATAAGGAGGATAATACTGTCCCGGCAGCTCATTCTCCGATACTTCGTACTTGTAATAGTTTGGTGGCAGAGATACCTGATCCAGCAGTTCTTTTCTCAAAATTTGGCGCCTCCTGTTTTCGTGGCACATTAGGAGAGGATCAGCAGTATTCATGCTTTGCAAAGCTGCCAGCAAGTTCGGTATATGTACCAGAATATCATCGTCAGTCTTCATGATGAAATCGGCTGGTTTGCAAAAGTCCTGTGTCCACTGGAATCCTGCCACAGACTTCCTGCCGAGATTCCGAAATGATTCTGTCAGGTTTATTTGAACTAAATCCCCGAATCGATATCCTTCTCGTTCCACCCGAATCTGTGTGTCTTCCGATTCTTGCTTTCCTAGAAGAAATACAATCCTGTAGTTGTAGGCCAGCTGGAGTAATTTGAGGCCCCAAGTCTCACGGATGGCTCTTCTTTGCTCGAAGTGGTCTATACTCGAAGCGATGAATATTATCAATTTTGTTCTATTCTCATCAAAACCATCACACAAACTAACAGGATTGATATCGAAAGAGACGTAGTTAGGGCTGTATTCTGTCCCTTCGTGTATAGTTATGTTTCCGGGTAGAACTGTCCATTTTGGTGAGATAGATTTTTCCCGTATTGGAGCAGGACTACCTTGGGAAAGTTTACGTCTTAAGTAACTGGTGCTCTTTGTGAAGGCGTAAATCTTTGGCGAGTGGTTGGCTTCTTTGGATTCATCGAGATAAGTAGAAAAAATAATGTTGTCAACTTCATTGGATGTATCATTCATCCCCAAGCGAAGTAAATGAAATGTCAGAGCAACAGATGCCAGCAAAGTTACGACATATTTAGCGTACCAAAATCGCCTCATCTTGAACAAATATGTCTTCCAGAGAAGCTATATTCTCTACAGCATTTTTCAGATTCCCTGCAATAAAATAAAACTATTTTAATATTACTAATACATTAAAAACTTAGTTTTTGCAGTATTCATTTATTGTATTAATTTTTAGATCCTTTAACAATATTTTAAAATGTAATTTTGCACATTTAATTTAAACTGTACAAGGAATTACAATAGAGAATGGTTAATACATTTGGTATCAATAATAGCATAAGAATTTTTGCTTTTGCATAGTGCCAAGCTGCTAGAATGTTTCCCCTTTCAGCACAACAAGAGATGTATGTGATGACACTTTACATAGTGAGGCACCCAGTGGGTGTGCCATCGTACCCCCTATAGTGGGCTTCTTAATTTATAACCAGAGACCCCAGGCTTCACCTCCCACCCGCAGAGGTATCATTTCACATACCGGAGGGAATTGAGACCACGACATATTTACATATTTAAAATACCCCTGCCACCATTAGCGAACACGATGGATCTTCGATTGGGTCGGGATTCGAACTCACTACCTTTTAATAACAAGAAAAAATTCTTTAACCAATCAGACCAGGCAGTCAAACATACGAATAAATGTTGTTCCTTGTATTTCGCATAGTTTAAAATATTACGTACATATATATTATTATTGTTCCACTTTCTTTGATATTTCTAAAATGCATGGTTTCCATATATTTTTATTAATTTGTTTTTAATAAACTTTATAAATATGCTAAAAAAAAATTTTATGAAAATTGCAGATTTTTAGATTTCTTAAAAAATTATAGCTTGCAGAAATATAACATATTAATTTGAAATCAGGTAGTTAATAAAAAAAATTAAATGCTAACATTAAAAGGCAGAAATTAACAAATATTGATTTTATATTTTTGCTCACCAATTCGTTCATCAATATGAAGATATATTTCATTTTAAATGTAAACAATATAGTTCATTTTTATGAATAATAAGTTATATTAAAATACACAAAAAAAAAAACTTTAGAAAAACGAAAAAGACATTAAACTTTTCATAACTAAATGAAATTAAAAACAATTTTTAAGTAACCAAAATATCTTATCTAAACAAAAATAAAAACAACAAAAAATTAAGCAGTTTAATCATTTTTAGTAGTTATATTTTAGAAAACATACGTTGACCATACTTAGAAAAAGATTTAAAATGTTTAAAAGCCATTTTTATGGTATTGATTAATGTTTAAATTAACTTGCATTTCTTAAAATTTTTGAATACAAATAAATTATAGAAAACACTCTATAATTTTTTTTCAAAATATACTCTTCATGTTTTTCAGATAACAAAATATTCATTAAATAATATAAATCTTAGTATTAAGCCTAATATATTTCACTTTGTTAGAAGATGCAACATTTACCACTGATATGAAAGGGATTACCAACCTCATTATCCAATATTAAACTAAAAAGGCTTAAATCTATATGCTTAATCAATTAATCTTACCTGTATATGTAACACTAAAACACACAGTATATGAGTACAAAGTCAGTTTCAATATTTTGTATAAATCAGGTTTCTAAATCTTCTAGATTTTAGATGAAAAATGTAATTACATTATTGTTAGTTTAAATATCAAAGAATATTTTATTTGAATTGTTAAAATGTGGTACATTTATTATATATATATATATATATATATATATGGCAAAAGTGTTAATATGTTTAATAAATGCATCTTTAATCTTCTCATTTTAACAGTGATATTAAAAATTTTTAAAAAATCATTAATATTTCAATTATTTTTTATATAACTACTTTTTTCATTTAAAAATTAGCAATTTCTAAGAAATTTAAAAACAAAATTTTAGTTGTTCTGCTAAAGAAACTGCGTAATGGGACTTGTATTTAGAACAATAAGTTAAAAATAAATGCAATGTGTGAATGAAATAAGTTGAATCCAAACTTCCTGCAGTAATCAGAAAAGAAGTTCCCGAAGGTGTAATAAAATAAAAAAAACAAAAGAAATTCACTGAAAAACCTGTTGCAGAGTTTTAATTAAATATTAATTTATCCTCGTACGAAATTAGTACTTAAACAGAATCTTTCTTTCGCACTTTATTGCACCGAAATCTTCACTTACTCTGGACGGTTTAAAACTTTTATTGCGAAAATATTACATTTAAATAAATAAAAACGCCGTTAGAAAAACACCCAAAAACCTTGAAATTAAATACAGATTTATTTATACATAATGTGAATCTTCATGGGAATATTTTGATTAAATAAAAAAACTTTTATATTATAATCAAAATACTCCCATGAACAAATTAATAATGGGGAAGCATTAAATTAAATTACTAAGTAGTTGCGTTATCCTGACGAAACAAGGCATTGTGGGTGTGTTTCTGTGACCAGAAAGTAGTGACTTCTATACTTGACACATCCAAAAACTGTAATGCTAACGGGACCCATACCAATCCGAAAATTCAAAACCTCAAAAATCCCTTCGCTAAATGACGTGGAACTGAGGATGCCAAAGCGGATGTCGACCTCATTACGTTACCATGGTTCAAAATGACAGAACTAGTAGTTACAAACTTACAATTGTCTGAGGATAGAGCAGTTCTCTTTTGAAGAAACTGTCCCTTAGCTAGTTCCTGTGACTTGACATCATACAATGAAGGATGAATGTTGCATTTCTGCTTTCTAAAAACACGATTTTCGGGGTGGATGCTCGAGAGTTTCTCTGATTTCCTTCCTCACTATACGGAAAAATATGGCTCATTATCTATGAAAAGTCTTCCCAGAAGGCAACTGGAATTCACAACTACTGCCTTCGATGGTATTAGCGGTTTTGCTCTATAGAGATAGACGGATGCATATTGTAATAAAGTAACTTAAATAACTAAACGAAAATAGTACGTAATATTTTATTCTCCGTAACTATTTATCAATTTACAAATGAGACAAATTAAAGCATATTGGCGTAATACAATTTTGTTAATATTAGCGAAATATTGATAAGAATGTCTACCTTATAAATCCATACAAATATATTTTTCATCAATGTTCACATTTTTTGGAAAGATTTTGAACTATCTTTAATATTTCTAATACAACAGATGTTGTTGTTGTCGTGTGCCAGCCAGGCCGGCAATACGGGGTGCGCTGCTCCACTTTTCCAACTGAACCATATTTGGTGTGGAGTCCGACTTCCTCAGTACACACATGGCATAGGTACCCGTTTATAGGGTAGGCAACCGTTCACACACAAAGAAAGGACAAAAACAAGAAAGAGTACATCCATGCCCGAGCCAGGATTCGAACCCAGGTCCCACCCATCTGTAGTCAGGTACGCTAACCTCTAGACAGGTTGGGCGGCAATGCAACAGATAAATATTATAAAATAAATTTTTAAGAAAACTTTTTTATTCCATACAACTCCAGTTTTATGCAACAAAGTAAATACTAGTAAATTTTTTATAATTTTACACTTATAAATTTTTAAAAGCATAAATTATATAAATTTTTTTAATCTTCTATTTATGTTTATTGCAAATTATTTCAAAATTTAACAAAATTAAAAAATGCTTTAATATTATTTATAAATATTTCTATGTTTTGAAATAAGGTATTAAAGATTCTAAAATTAAAAGCACTTGTGTGATCAAGACATTTAAAATTCTGAATTATATAGGAATAATTTCAGAAATTCAACTCCTATTTTGTCTCTGTTAAACATTTTGTTTTCGATACTTTATAACAAAATTCTTCATAATTTTTTATTTTTTGTTGTAAAGGTGTGGAGAGTTCTGAAGTTAAACATATTTGTGGGATTCGAAAAATCTTATAAGATTTTGATGCCCATTCAAAACAATTCAGAATATTCGTTTCGCTCACCTACCCCTATTTATCTTTTTTTGCATACTTTAGGAAGTTCAAAAATTCTGAAATAAAATATATTTGTGGAATTCGAAAAATCTTTTAAGACTTTGATGTATATCCGGACATTTTTGAAAATTTCTTTCATCCTACCCACAATCTGTTTAATTTTTTTCTTTATATTATTAAAAATCTTGTTGTGTGTGTGTGTGTGTGTAGTTTTGTGCCAGCTGGGCTGGCAATATGAAGTGCGCTGCTCCAAATTTCCAACTAAACCGTAATTTGGTGTAGAGTTCACTTCCTCAGTACACACAAGCCATGGGAACTTGTTTATAAAGTAGGCAACCATTCACATTACATATATACAAGAAAAAGACAAAGATGGAAAGAGCGAAAGTACATCCATGCTCGAAGCGGGATGCCAACCCTGAACCTCCCCATCTACTGCCAGACACGTTGACTACTAAACAGGGGGGGGTGGCATTAAAAATCCTAATTAAATTAAATGCTTCGATATAAAAGACAAAAACTCTAAAACTAAAATTATTCATGGTACTCAAAAAATCCTTCAAATTTATGTTACATATATATTTAAAAAAAATTGGATATTTGTTTCGTCTTACTTTTTAGTTTTACTCCTACTTTAGAAAAAAATTTTTAATTATTAATGCTTTTGTGCAAAGAATTCGAATATTTTGAAATTAAAGATATTCTTTCAACTTTAAAATCTAACATTCTATTGTACATTCAGAATAATTTTAAAAATGCATCAACAAACTATCTGTCGTTGCTTATATATTTTATAAATTTTATGTATTATTTTAATGTTTCTTGATTTTTTTTTCAAATTCTTTGAAATCTAATTTTAAGAGCGTTTTGAAGAATCAATATTGTAATTTGATAATGAAGAATCAATGTTGTTATTTGAAAATGAAAAATTCATTTCACATCTTTCATTTACTTTAAGAATTGATTTTATTACTCACATTATATACGGGAGAATATTTTTCCAGTGTCAGCTCTTCTGATCAGAAAGTTGCGAGATCTATACCTGGTTCTACTGAAGAGCATCGTGCTGATGGAACCTAGGCACGTTAAAAACTTTATGGGATCCAATAACTCATCATTGAAATGCAACAATGTAAAGCTGAGGCTTCAAGATTGATGTTTAAATGCCAATTTCGTCTGTCAATCTTGATTCAAGATTATGAGATAATTGGCTGTGTTACGCAACTTCTTAATCGACTGAAATAAGCATTCGAGAAAAGTAAAAAATTGCACACAGCAATCCATTTATATTTAAAGTTATTATTATCCATTTATTATCCATAACTTATTATCCATTTATATTAATTTATTCTTAAAGAATTAAATAATTCTAAAATGAGCTTTTTACATTTCAAGTTCAAATGGACTGTGATAAATTAAATTTGCATAATTCCATTTTGATATCCAATTTCGATCCATGCTTCATGCAATTACTTAAATATAAATTTCTTATTCTTATTAATTCAAACTAGTCAAACAAAAATATGAAATCAAATATATTCAACGATTTTGAAAACTTGTTAACATTCCAATGCTGATTCAAAATAATTAAGAATTTTCGCTTGGAATTTTTAAACCTTCACCTTGTTTCCTTACCTTCACATTTCGTCCTTGTTTTAGTTCTTTATAAAAAAATATTGTTGTAGTAAAAACTAAATGATATTTCCCTTTTCCCGCCATTTCCACGCTTAGTAAATAAAAAACATCTATAACGGGAGATGTCACCATTTCAGGTTCACATCCGCAAAAAAATGTCGTAGAAAATGTCTGCGGGCCTCGTGATTCTGTGGCCCCAAGGGTCCTTCGGCCTACATCTCTCCCGACACAAGGAAGTTAGGACGGTATTTTGGCGACCGAAAGTACTTTTTCAATTAGTCAGTGGTTGCTTTCAGGGTATTTAGAAAGTTGCTCACACGAAGTGATAAATACCGTGGCGCGTATCTCAGCCTGCGAAATTAACATTCAACCCTGAGGTGATTCACTATCATTCAACTGGCTGTTTTCTTTTCCGTGATGTTTAGAAATACTCGGAGTATGCAGCGTCGCTTCAACAGCAAAATAAATACCTAAGACTTGGTGTTACGACAGACTCTACTTCTCAGAACTATGAATAATTCATTATCTTATCCATTTTAAGAAATTAACAATTGTACCCATTTCTTATAAATATGTTGGTCAGCTATTTACTTAATATTTTCTAATAACATATATATATATATATATAAAAAAAAAATGTTCATTATATATATATAAATATATATATATATATATATATATATATATATATATATATATTACTTTGTAAAAAATGAACATTCAAATATTTTAATTATTATTTTTTAATATAATATTTTATTTAAAAAATTTAATTAAAATTAATTTAGAAATTGAATACTAGAATATATTATAAAATAAATTTTAGTAAAAATTTAAATCAAATTAAAATAGACAAGGCACTGACATGGAGTGTCCTTGAAACGTACGTAATCTTATGCTTTTCATCATCGATTGACTGTGGAAACTTATAATTATAGTAGTTGATGATTGCCTCTTATAGGCACCAAAGTCATTTTTTTTATTTCTTTTTTACATTTCTTCTTACTACATTATGCAAACTCTCTAGCTTACTATTACTAGGTTAATGGGATGCAGTAAATGTAACTCCTGGTGAAGCTGTATTAAACTTAACTACGTGTGCCTATTAGGGAAGTTTTTCTAATAGTTTTAATATAGGCTGTCGACATTTTTGGGAACAAAAGTAGACAAACTTTTAAGTTTAGACATCAGAATTTTGGTAATTTGGGCAATTGAATAAATTGATGTTTTGTGATTGATACAAAATTTGAGATGCTGTGTGAGGGTTATTGATTGGTTGGCAGAGTACCTAATATGGATATTTATTTGTAATTGAACATTTTGTTAAATAGTATTGCAGTATTACTTGCTTCTTTGCTTGCCGCAAGAGAATAGAAATGAGTCACTTCTTCCAAATCTAGGCTATAGTATGTCGTTAATGGTCCGAGACTTGTGATAAAGCAACATAGGAAAGTATTTGTAAAACAATGTTTTGCTGATACTTTTGGCAATAGGGAATATGCTCATCTTCCTTGTTCAGGTGTGTCCCAGAATTCTTTCCAAAGGGTCATAGGGCTTGATGATGGATAGAATTTAGGTGGAACTTGAGCCATGGAATGTTAATGGTTTGATGGTAAGATTCTGTTGCTGCTACTTTAACTAGTATGTTGGCTCTTTCCCTTCCCATTATTCCATCGTATGCTTTTATCCATTTAATATTTGATTTCCAGACGTGTTGATGATGATGTAAAAATTCAAAAATATTGTTTAACGAAGAGATATAATTTGGGTACTTATACAGTAAAAAGGATATAATAGCGATAAGGAATCGTTATCGTTCTAATATGTACCTTTTCACTGATGAAGCCTAGCTGTTATCCGAATGGTTAGCGCTATGGTTTTTTTACAACAGTTCATGCATTTGATTCCCACTTTGGGCTTGGATGATTGTAGTGATTCAGAGTCGACTTGAATCTGAAGATCCCGTTAAAACTAGCTCTTGTGTGCAGAAAATGACTATTGAGCAATAAATAAACCAATTCTTGGTCATCATTATTATTATTATATTAGTTTGGGGAAAAAGTAATCCATTATTTTTTCGGTAGACATCTGTAGTGATCGATATCTCGTGAGGTATCTATCAAACAATTTTAGATTTATGCTCGTTGGAAAGGTGACATTTGACACTAAAATATCCTCTTGGGGGTTTTGTTTGATTAATTCAGTTACGAGTACAAGGCTTTAAAAATAGAAGACAACAAACAGAAAATTCGATACATTTTCGTTTTTCTCTTGTAACGGCGAAAAAAATAGCCGGGTGGCTAAAACTGTGAAAGGTGTTCATCGTCCTATATAAGACTGTAACAACCAGTTACGTGCAATTTTTGTTTCGTAGATTCCGTTCGGGTATTTTTGATGTTAGAGATGCACCTCGCATGTGGATACAGCATCGTCGAAAATGTCTATAAAATATCAAAAATGATCGAAGTTTACCGAATGTGAGCAGTCGTAACGCACAAGACCTAAAAATCTACATGAAAGCTGTTTTAAACCTTTTTACAATGTGAATCCAAAAGAAGTTACTTAAAGTTCACGTAAAAATAATGGATTTCTTTTTCCCCAAACTAATATAATACTATTCGCTTAATAAACGAAACTGCTTTTGAAATAGCTTCTATGAGTACACTTGCATCGGAGTATCTACCTATTCAATCTATAATATGATTAAAGGTCGTTTAAAAATTTAATTTTAGTAGCTATTGAGGGAACATAATTTAGAAAAAAAGGAATAAGCTTCTGAGCACATTAGCACCTTATATTCTGCAAATTACATTCATAGTATACTTTAATTATTCAAACTTTTATAGCATCATTCATCAAAAAATATTCAGTAAGGAAATCAAAAATTGTTTTAAATCTCTTGCTTCATAAGAAAAAATATTGCTTTTATTGACATATTTCATGATTTTCAATCAAGCTGAAATGCAATCATGATTCATTATACGACCTATGCCCAAATATACAAAAACTGCTTCATTGTAATTCATATAATTATTGAATCTAAACTGATTCAGTCGGTACAAAATAAAACCGGAACGGAAACTAACATTAAATCATTTTAATTCCCGCAAACAAATGTAATTTTAATGAATTAAAATTCTTTCTCTTCAATGAAATAACTCAAACGAAACGATTTAGCTTAATTTTACTTGTAGTTACTTTTCATATTTTGAAAATTGCTGCTTAATTTCTAAATGTTTTTTTTTTTTTTTTCTAAGAAAATGATCAATGCTAAATCAAAATATTCTCTTTAACAGGTAAATTCCAAAAAAAAAAAAAGTAATAATAAAGGACTTGTTTCGAACATTTCACTTCGTTTCTATGAAAATATTTCTAATGACAAAGATAATTTAAATTTTTATTAATCAATGATGGAAGATAAAATTTATAAGGGTATTGTAAATGATATTGGCTATATTTGAAGTTATAAATTATTTTGTCTTCTTTTAGGAGGAATATCTTTATTTCTCCATAAATGACGTACATATTAGAATATAAATATACGTAGTTTATAAATATGTTTACATTAAGATAATTGAACATTTTAATTATACCCCGTTTAAAATACGAATCTGAAGAGCGCTATAACGAAATTTTAAAAAAAAATTAAAATGTTTCCTTAAAATATTGCAAAAAATCTGTTTTTTTTTTTTTTTTTAAATATATATATATATATAAAGAAGATATTTAGCCATATGTTTTCTCTGGAAAGAAGTAAGTGTCCTCAAGAAAAATAATGTCTTTAGAATATTGAAATGATCATTAATATAGTAAAATAATTGGGAAATTAAATCTCAGTTAAAAAAAAAAAAAATACTTGCATGAAGTGCAAATAAATGAAGCAACTGCACAAATAAAGATTGGATTTCGTAGCATAAAAATTTAAAACACGTGTTAATTGGGGACATTTACAAAACAAAAATTTACAAAAATGTATTATAAAAAATGTTGGATACAAGAAATTATAAAACGTAATAAAGACAGTGTCTTTAATTAAATATTAAATTCGACTAAAAATAAAAATATATTTTCAGTAAAATTTGGATGATCTAACTTATAATATAAAGCTGATTTATTTCTAAAATTTATTTTTAAAAAATAGGAAAGATTTATTCATATGTGTATTCAAAGCGAAATGAATCTACAAAATATTCAATATTTGTGCACCCTTGAAAATTTCTGGTTTCCTTTATAAAATATTTGAAAGCAAATAAGAAATATGAACGAATTAGGAAATATTTTTTTACTCGGTAATAATCACAAAATGAATACAGAAAAACTGGAAACTTTTAAACTTATCTTGAAGTAAAGAGAAAAATGATTTTGAAAAGCTTAAACATTTGTTCATTTGTTTTTAATAAAACCATTTAGGAATCAAAACAAAAAAATTGTACGTAATTAAAGCTATAGAGCTTTAAAAATGATTATTTCCTTCTAAACCAAAAATGATTATTACATATTATAATTTAACAGGGAATTCACATATCATTTTAGCCTATATTTTCAAAAGTTGAATTCAAGCAGATTGACATTATAAGCGATAAACATTAAAAAATACCATATAAAACTTAATAAAAAATACCATATCACCTTTATATAAACTTGTTAACTATTTATATACATTTATAAACTAACATACTAAAATTATCACCAATGCATTTATGCTACTGCGTTTTTATAACTATAAATTTGCAGACATAAAATCGTTCCCAGAGAACAAAATTATTTAAAATTTATATGCGAATAATTTTAAAACTTTAACTATTTCTATTGTCTTCTGAATAGTAAAAACGGATTAATAATACTTTAAATTTACTGTTACATTGTCTATCGAAGGAGAGAAAATTACTAGCGCTCAAGGGGGCTTCTTTTATTTTTCAAAGAACCTTGATTAAGACAAAGCACTAGTCGTTACACTCTCAAGGTCAACAGGATTCATTTCTCAGTTAAAATCGTCTGCATCTCCAGCTCTGAACTTGAAACAGACTGGAGATGAATAGATAATGTAAAATAACAACGACAAAACAAATTACAGACACAGACAAAAAAAAACTATTTCTTGGTAGTACTTGTGTCACTGTTATGTTTTTATTATGCAAATGAGGGTACGTGAATTGTGAAAAACAAATGGTTTCTTGAGAATTCTTGATTAAATTTGCGATTTAATACGCATGTGTTTTTAAGTGTTGCAGCTTATTTTTAAAAATGATAAAAGGATTTATTTAAATCAAATTCATTCGCAGGACTTACGACTGATGATGGATTTTTAACATTGGAATTGGTATTATGTACTAACAAATATTTTTAATATTAGTTTCTTTAAATGAAATATGAAAGATAAAATTATAATTTAATTCTCGAACAATAATATAGATATCTTTTCACTATATTCAAATCCATATATATCGTGTGGTATATAAAAATTATATCACTTTAACAATATTCAAATTTATATATCTTGACAGTTATATAGATTTGAATAGCGTGAAAACTATAATCAATTTAGAATAATTTTGATCAATTTTGATAATTAAGATCAATGGAAGATACTTTTGATAAAAAAAAGTTCTAATCATTTACCGAAAGTTGGTTTGACATACCATAATCCCTTTTTAAACAACAGGCCTAATTCAATTCTGATTCCGAGTCATTATAATTATCTATTCCTTAGATAATAGTCGAACCCAAGAATGTTGAACTAAAATCATGAGTGTAAACTCTTCAGCTAACTAACTTTTCCCTTTCGATAAAAAAAAACTCATAAAGAATATTCTTAAAGTTAAATTGGAAACTTTAATTTAAAAAATGCAGCCATCTCATTAACAAACGCATCTGTCAGTTATGAGTGAAAGTGTCCCCTTTAGAAAAAAATTACTAAATGTACCACATTTTTTAGCAAAAATTACTAACCTAGAGCCGACTTTACGAGACTTATCTTGATTTATTCTTTTAATTCATATTTGTTTAGTAAAAGATGTGTTAAATTTCTGTTACTAACGGTCTGTCAAAATTTATTGAATATAAACAATTCAAATCGCTTAATTTAATAAAGTTTTATGGCCCAAACAATAATAAAAATATCATTTCTCAAAATTATTGCATGATGCTGTGACATGCAATAATCTTGAGAAATGATATTTTTAAGCATCCTGTCATATGAGTGTCTTGAAATTGTAGGTACACTGTACTATATTTATGATCATGATATCATAATATCATAGATACCATGATATCATAAATATAATACAGATATGATGCTATCTTAAATATAATAAATATTTATGATAGCATCATATCATAAATATAACACTGGGTACCGATAATTTCACGATGAAAACAAGAAAAGGTATATTTTTCTGCCATTAATGTTATATTGAAGTTCAGGGAGAAGGACGCTTTCTGATATTTTTTGTTTAAAATGAAAAGGAGGTTGAATATACTTAGCGGCAATAGAGCCGACAGAAATTAAACACTTGTAAATGTAATGGAATACTATTTCAAGAAAAATCCCCTCAAATTATTTTGTTAGGTATCTCAATAGCTTGTTCCGGAAATGTATCTCTCTGTTATCCTGTTGGTAAAAGAACAAATACCTAAAAAACCTAAAACCTCTTCTTGCTGAAATGCCTAAGCAAGAAAAAAGTTCCTTAGAGTCCAATGTTCCTTCTCTGGTGTGGAATAGAGAAAGAGAGCAACTCAACTACTGGTCACATCATTTGATTTTAATTCAAAATGACAAGGTGGTTATTGTGTTCTGTCAGGAAAAATGGACATCCGGAAACGCGCCGCAACCTTAACTAACCTATTTGAGTTTACATTTTTATAATATACCAGAGGCATTTTTGTAATGCAGAGCTTCTTATACCGGGACATTAGAGCTTGAAAGCTCTTAGATCATGGAAAATTTGACTAATTCTTTGTTACAATAGCGTGATCAAACAAAATAAGAAAATTATATAATTTTTGTTCTTATTGAAATTATGAAAATAAATGTCTTCAAAAGTGAAGATGAAAGAATATTATTTCTACAATTTATATGAATATAAATCACACAAACTCGCTAATTCGTGCAAATGAATAATTTATTATTGTTCAAGGCGTTTATTAAGATTACTCTACATTTTGTCAACTGAGGTCGAGAGTGCAATTTGTAATACACGTTGAAAAGGGAAAGTAAATGTATAGTTATGAAATCATTATTCTGGTAGTGTTCAAGTGATATTAGAAGATAAGCAGTCTCTCTTAAAGAGTTCTATAAATTAATCAAACGTGAAAATTGTTAATTATTATTCAAACCATGTTTCAAATTATTAATGTGATGCAATAAATTATTTCATTCTTTTACTTTTACAAGTTTTTGGATTTAAAAAATTATGGGTATGAGTATTTTGCCTATGGTGATAATGATTTTAAATACAATAAATATAAAGTTAAATTTTAAAACTTGTGGAAAAAGAAATAATAAAACTTTTTCTTATGTCTTCAGTTCTTATAGAAATTATACATAGCAATATTGGTTAGTTGAATAGAATGTTGAATTTTAAATATTGAAAATATTCTACTTTAATTAATCTTTTCTTTATGTAATTAATATTTTCTTTATTTTTGGTCTTCTTAATGAAGAGTCATTAAACCAAAAAGAAATAATTAAATAATTATTCTCATAATTTTGTGACTCTAAAATAAGTAGTAAAGACAGAAATTCAGAATCGTATAAAATTATATAATGAGAGTAAATTTAGCAACATATTTCTTAGAAACCTTTATGAGTATTTTCATTTGTTCTAAACTCAACTATCGTGAGGAAATTACATTACCAATAAAGATATAAAGAAACAAAATACTGTGGCAGGATGAACATTGTACTAATTCATTGATGGAGTTAATCACTCCGGCTCAAAATTCTAGTAATTTTAAACCATTGTCAAATAATGAAGTTAGCGCACCTGAATTACATCATTCTCTTTACTACGGAAATATTTTCTAAAAAGGGTAATTACTCTCTAAGATATAGAAGCAGGATACTCTTTGTTTGTAAAGCGATTGGTACATGTAACTGTATAACTATGTCCTGAGGCTAAAGATTATAATAGATAATTAACGTATTGTATCTTTTATCTAAACACCACATAATTTTAAGCCATGGTTAAGTGATGAGGTCTACACCTAAACACAAGAATGCAAAAGGAGTGAGTCTTATGAGAATAAATATTTCATGTAGGTCTTGTGAGGTGAGCTAACTGTAGTTGGAATAAGCGAGATAAATGTTTTTACCGTTTTTTCCCAAGTCAAGAATAAAACAGCAAGCGAGTAGATACTAATTTTCTCATTTAAAGCCCGCAGACAATGGTGCTTGCTTTTATTATTACAAAGATAAAAAAAAGTGCTAAATTAGATATAAAAAGGTTGATTACCCCTACTCAAAAAGATATTTTATCGTTTGAATTACAGAATTCCTATGCTTGAGTACTGTGTTCTTAATCCAAGTAGTTAAGCTTCTAATTTCTTATTCGATCATCTCAAAACGATGTTAACTTGAGTTATCTTCTTTTTTCTGAAAGGAAAATCAGGAAGGAAACGAATCCATATTCCCTTTTGAAACAAATGAAGCGTCAAGAAAATTCTGTCACTTGACAGCAAAACAGTGAATAAAATTCAATTTTTTAATGCTATTTATTCACAGACGATTTTTCTACCGCTGCCCCACAGAAACTGACCTTAATCTCAAAGACAAAATGACGCATCCTCGACGTCATGCTCAGTTAATCATAAAAGAATGAATGACCTCTACTTTCGGATTCTTTTTAAGCGTTGAGATCAGGAAAATGAAGAAGTCAAGGCGACTTAAAAAAGCTCTAGTGATTTTCAATCGAAAAACATTTGTAAAAGACCGGTTAACTAAGGTTTTCTAATTTTCAGAATTGCAGAATTCTTAGCATTTTATTACATCCGCTTTGTTATTTTAAATTTAATTGTGAGTAAAACTGAAACGAATTCAATTTATTTTTGAATTTCTAGGATTTGTAAAGTAATAGCTTTTCAAAATCGTATTTTCTTAAATACACTTTTATTTTAATATAATTAAATTGTACATGCATTTAAAAATATTTTAATACATTTGTTAAAGTTCAAAATAAGGTAACTCATTCGGATCAATTCATAAGTAATAAGTCCAAATCTTATTCAGTCCAAATATGTCAAACTGTCAGTTATTCCAGAGTTCGCATCACTGAATGTCAAAGCGTATGAAATATCTATTTTTAAGTATAACCATTAGTCTAAAAATACAAACATTCAAAAATTAATTTTAAAAACACCTAAAAATTGGAAAATTCTCTTATTCATTGCTTTTGCAAACTAATTTACGAACAGAATTTTGACTTTTTATTATTTGCAAAATTATAATCAAAAATCTAACATAAATACGTGTACTACTGTAAAGCTTATCATTACAAAAAATAAAAGTACTAATTTGATGTTGTAATTAGAAATTAAATTTAAGCACTTTTGACTGATTCTTATAGTGCTGACACAAAAAAGCTTGTTTATTAAGTGTATTCCCGAAAACGGGAGAAAAATCCATCTCGGAAGTGACAAGGATCGGTTCCGAACCTTATGATCTGAAGATTGTTGTCATACCACTAAACTACAGTTTGTTCTTTAGTTATATATAAATTAGGCATCTTTGATTTTAATAGCATGCTATACTAAATGCAATGATTCTTCAATTCTATTTGCTTGGATCCCCTACTCTGTGTTAGAGATTTTTATGACTGTCTACTTCCAATTATAGCATCAGACAATCTCTTAATGGAGGATAAATGTTCTTCATAATTTGGAAACTTAGGACCAAGCAGAAGAAACCTACCGAATCAAACTTCCGAGAAACCTTCCTTGGCCTACCACTGCCCAGATGTATCATTTCCCTTGGCAAATATTGAAACAATGGCCTATTTTATGTTCTTTAGCCAACAACACATGATGAATCTTCAGATAGAGCTGATATCGAACTTACTATTTTCGTGACGATAACTACGTCCTTCCCATCAGGCCAATGAGGCTCATTTAAGCTTTTAAACATAATAAAAATACCAAAAATTGACGATTAATCTTGTATATTAGAAAATTATCTGATATTCTGTTTTGTATCGTATAATTATTAGAGATTTGATTATCAACCATTACATTTTATTACCAAAACAAAAAGAAAGTCAACGGATTCAAAATATTTGAAAAGATTATACACAGTTAATAACTACATAATAATTAAAAAAGGATTTCGAAGTATAGATAGGCTACTTCTGTTCAACAGTAGGGTTAGATTCCCGCTTCGATCATGAATATTTAAAAAGATCGAAGGAAATTCATCGATGTCTCCCTTTTAATTATACATTTTGGTCCAATTGACCTTCCTCCTCTAAGCAAGCAAGTGGAGCCACAATCAGACGGTCAAATTAGAAGACACTTAAATAGCATGCTACCTTATTTTATGAAATAGAAAGTTAATTTCAAAATACATATTTTTTAATTTAAACTAGTCTATTATTATTATATTTTACCAATGCAAAATAATAAAAATAAATATTTTCCTAATAATTCAATATGTGTATTTAATTATGAGATAGTGAAGTATATTTAACATCATGTTCAAATTAAATTCCTTTTATTCTGAACACTAAATAACACAGTAAAAGCATTCTCTGGGCGAAGAGTAAATATTGCTAAGATTCCGACAAAAAGATGGTTAAAGAAGGTAAAACAGATCAATAATAATTAATCCCACACTCATGTGTATGCTGTAAGATAATTATCATATTTTTAATTATTATATGTCTGGGTGTGTTTCTGTGGGAGTGTTTTCTAGCAAAGTGGGCAATCAAATAAACAGTGATTTTGCAAGGAATTCATCGTATCAATTAATCTTCAGTAAAATCCTTATTGTATAGTGTCAAAGGTTAAGAAATATATAATCACATGACATGCATTCGTATTATATCCCAAGGGGGTTACACAAATATAACACAAATATTACAAACTACTATTCAGTACTATATTTTTAATTTAATACCAACCCTATAATTTTCTAAATCCAAACTTTTGAAATACTTCCCATTAATTTCAAGAAATTGTTCTCTTTAAGTAAGATATTTTAACTATGAAAAAAAAAAGCAATGCCAGTTGTAGTTTCTTACTTTAGCTTATACAAAGTTTGATGACTTTGTTTACGATTCCTTTTAAAATGAAATTATAATTTCTTTTAAAATTAGATATGGTATTTCTTGTGTAATTAGAAGAGCAGTAAATTAAGAAAACTCACTTATACGAAATGAATAATCTTTGTGTAGTTTGATCTCTTTTTAAGTAAATTTTAATCCTTTTTAATTTTTTAGAATTTTAAGTATAAGAGCACTGTCATCATTTTTCAAGTCATGATCATTTTATAGATCAAAAATTTTTTAATAACTTCTTTGTTTAATAATCGGTGTTTATACCCAGACCAAAACTTCATTTTTTTCCAAATTTGTTAAAGTTGAACGAATTTTTTGACTGAGGTAGTTTTATAATAGAAGAATCGTTAGACTTCTGGTAGATGATTCCAAAGCATGCATAACCTAATAAAAGAATGCATCAGCCGTGACGTTACAAACCCTCTCTTATTCTTAAAATTGAGAAAAAATCGTTCTTATTTCAAACTAATTTGAGCAATCACAACATATAATCACAGTGAATTATGTAAAACAGTCGTAAAATATTACTTTATCTGTATTGGAATATGAAGCCTAAAAAGTAGTGCAATAAACTGAAATATACCCAATGTTGGAGAATCCACTAAAATTTGCATTAAGATAACAAAAAAAAAAAAAAAAAAAGCTGATTTGTCTCGGTTGAGACATATTGTTTCTGTTTTCTATTGTAGTTGCCTTCTTTTACTTGACCGTATTATCATTTTGATTTTTGATCACCTAAAAATTTCAAATGATTTCATTGAGCCTTTCCATTTTCTTGTGGACATCGATAATAAATCGTTTCAAAATTTTAGATTTTTTTTATATCTGCATATAAACAAAAGATAATTGTCTATCATATGATAATTAGACAAACAACTATCTTTTGTCTCTGTCAAAAGATAATTGTATATGATTTAATTCAAAAATCAAATGCTATTTTTAATAAATTTTTAATATAATAAATTTTTAACATAATATATATATATATATATATATAACTCTTCAATAAAGTATAATTTTATTATATTATCAAATTATCTAGTATAATAATTTTAAATACAATATAATACACAATCAATAAATTTAAAATATAGATCGCAACACATTTCCGTGATCATTAAATATCAAATTTAGATAAATGTCTCTACATTTTCTAAAAAATCATGTTTTATTATAATGAATAAAAGAACATGAATTGCAAAAAAAAGTTATAATTTATATTTGAAGACAGGTACACTCACTTAATTCTTTCATTAATAATGTTCTTTTTATTTAGTTTCATTGATAGTTAAAAACATTCTGATCGTAAATTATTGGGTTGTTCGCAAAGTCATTTCGTTTTTCACACCTGAATTAGTTTTTTGCTAGTGAAAATCAACCATTTTATGAGTATGAAATCATTCTACGGCCAAAAAGATGGTAAAAGGTATTGGAGTAGAATTGACAGTATATAATTCAACAAAATATTTATTCGCTATATGTTTTTTTATTTTCATATAAAACGAAATTACTTTCCGAACAACCTAATATTTTAAAACAATCAACGCGTGTTATTTACTGTTTACACTGTAAGAGAATTCTAGAATATTCTTGATTTTGATTGATTTCATCATCACTAGAGCATATCTAAACACACATTATGATTTTTTATACCTAATTCATTTCTTAATTTGACGTACCGGGCACTGAAAGTTAGTAGTTTAAGTGATGGAATTTTAAACGTGTTTCTTTAAGCAACTCTTAAAAAATTTATTTTTCAAAAGTGAAACTTTATCTCTTATCAATCGCATTTTTTATATCACAAAGAAAAAGTTTTATTAACACAAAAACATTTTTATAATAGTTCTTAAAAATTTTTTTTAATTTTTTCTTAATGTCTGCCATATAGATTGAAATAGTAATTTTATTTTGTGAATTCATTTTACTCAGAGTTGAAAATTTGTAAATAATTTGCTTATAAAATATCGATATTGTTTTATGAATCGTAATATCAATATTTTCTATATTTTAAAATTCATAAAATAAAAAATGAGGTATTTGAATCTACAAAATATTGACTCCACGAACATCAAAAAAATTCTTGACTGATAAGATTTTAATTCCGTAACTATTTTTTTTTCAATTTGAAAGCTGTTAAATATGTCTCGACTCAATATTTTAAAATATATTTTAACTTCAAGCAAAATTAATTTCTTAAGAAACCTTTGACTCCTTTTGCAGCATTTTCCTTTTAAATCATAAAAGAGTATTTATTTACAAAAACATTCTTAAAATATCCTTTACAATGAAAAATATCTCGTTGATTTATAAAATATAGGATATAAAAGAAATCACAGGCCGTGGGAGCCTGGTTGATTAGGGTGTTCATTCTCGTTATCTGAAGGTAGTGAGTTCGAATCCCGACACCAATCGAAGAACCATTGTGTTTGTAATGATGGCTGGGGCATGTTAAGAGTGTCGTGGTTGGAATATTTTCCTTGAAAAATGATAACTCATGGGATGACAGGCCAAGCTTGGAGATCTTCTGCTTGGTCTATGCTTCTAAATTACAAAGACCCCTTTTCGGGGCTACGATGGCACACCCACTGGGTGCCCCACTACATAAGTTGCTATTACACCCTCCCCTAGTATATCGGAGAACACAGCGTTACATTTCTATAATTCGAATATGATTTCGTAAATATACATATTTTATTCTATGAATTAAAGATTTAAAATACGTATTTATATTTAATCATATTTCAGTTAAGAATTTTTTAGTATGAGAGAAATTGCAATTTTCTTTTATTCAATATTATGCAAAAAATTTAAGTGAATTATGAGTTTTCTAGAATTCAAGTTTGAAATTGATAATATATATGATTCATTAGATCCTCGTGATTTATCTTTTTGTAAATATCTAAATTATAAACAAAATATTGTTTAAAAATGAATAAATGTAATAAACAAATAATTATCTAATAACTACATGAATATTACTCTTTCATTAATTATTTAAACTAATAATTTAAGTTATTTCTAATGA
>JAPDSC010163931.1:10068-25016 GCA_026290005.1 Latrodectus geometricus
TGTGTGTGTGTGTGTGTGTGTGTGTGTGTGTGTGTGTGTAAGGATGAAAGTTAATTATTTTCATCTCAGATCTCTACAGTATAAAAGATATTGACTTTTGCATACCCTATAATATTGAAATTAACTACCATCACACACGTGGTTGCTTTATTGTAAATTCATAATATCTTTATTGCCAATTCGACTGTTTAGGCGACAATTAGAGGAATATCTACAAAAAAATTAAGAAAGTTGTGGAATTATCTTTAATGAGTCCTTAAGAATGCTCAACGTTATTCATATTTATCACTCGGTAAATTTCCTCACCAATTTTTTTTTCGAATTTTGCTTTGATTCAACTTAAGGGTGACGGAGGATCATTCAAGCTGAAAATTTATGTATGAATTTTTTTTTCTAATTTTTTACTGTAATATTTATAATTCACAGTTTTTATTACTATATATATAACAATTTATTTATCCTTTCACCTTATAAACACTTCTACATAACGTCTTTAATGTACGTCTTTTAAAACTGGTGTATATTTTTAAAATATCTCTCTCTAGAACTCTTGCATTAAATGTATTTTAATTTGTCTGTTAATGTAATCACTATATTTTTAAACGTAATTATATTTTAGGCGTAGCATTATGTTAAGTGAAATCTTGAAAAACATCATCTTTATAATTTTCAACATTAAATAAAAACGTGCAATGCTACATGATGAAAATATCTTATTCTTCAATCTACAAATTAATTTTTTTTAAGACATCATGGAATAATAAAATATGCAAAAAAATTGCAGTTTTAGTTATTGACACAAGTACATTGCTTTTCTTTCAAGATTTTAGCCAAACTTATACTCTTATTTATATATATATATATTTTTAAATTAATAACATCATTGAAATACTAGTAGTTACTATAACATATTCCTGGCTTTTTTATTTATTTTTCTTCCAAACATATTTACCAAAACATTTATGTTTTCATATATTTAACTAGTTCAAATAAACTTCAACATAATTTTAAATAATTTATTTTAATGGTGAATAATCTTACTGTATCTAATTAGAAATAATTATGTTAGTTATTGCTGTGATCAATCATGGAGAAAAATATCTTCTGTTGGTGCAGGGAAACAATTACAAATAGAATATGCAAGATCAGTCTTCTATACCTATAATTAAATATAATTAAAAATTTATATGGCATTTATATAAATTACTGGGTACCTATAAAATATATGATATATTTTGACGTTATGCAATATATAAAATGATAGAGATAAGAATAAATTAATAACATTAATGATCTGATAGGTTAAAAAAATTTGATAGCTTATGTCGGTATACTTTTGTATTAGCTCCCATCACTGTACAGAAAGTGAAAAAACAGAATTTGAATTTACGTCCTGTATATGCAAACATACTGGCACTTATAATGGTAATCATGGTCTCAGTCTTATTCTCTAATTACCATTTCTTCATAGTGTAAAGCTTAATTTTGAATATCCCTTGAATTTTTGGCTATACTTTAAGGCCAAGTTAGGCCCAAAAAATATTAATAAGAAAATTGCAACCTAAAAATTTAGTTAGTTAAGACGCTGAAAACACCGGAGTTAGTAGAAATTAAATTTTATCATCAATATTTATCACCAAATATTTTAGCGAAATCAAGGGGTACCTACACTTTACCCCTTCCATGATATTATATCAGGTGGTCTTGAATGTAAGGAATTAGAAAAAACCATTCCAATCTATATTCACCTGAAATTGTCACACAAATAATTACAGACAATGATACCTAAGTGATGTTGTCATTCATGTTGGATGATTCATTCATACTTATCATACCCGTTGAAGTTTTCAACAAAATTTTTAAAATAAATATACCATTGTGGTAAATTTTAATGAATACCAAAAATAAAGGAAAAAATATATTTATAAACACTAACATGGTTCAGATGATTTTTATAAAAGTGGAAATATTCAGACTGGAAAATTAAAGCATCCATACAAATGTCCTTGCTGAAAACAAAATGAATTGCTAAATAATCATTTTTGTGTATTTTAAAATTTTTGAATGTTAATATTTTTCGTAAAGCTGACGTAATTGTTACTTACAAACTAGAGTTGTAGAAATAGAATGCCATATAAAATATCTTTTGTATTCTTCATTTTTCAAACGTAATTTTAAAAAATCTAACTTATCATCACATCAAAAATTTCCGCCGTAAAATTCACTAAATTTAAAAATGCGCCAAAGGATTACATGACATTTGTGTCAAATTTTTTATGTAAATGCTTTAGCTTTTTTGGCATTTAATTTACGAATATAAATTTGTTTTAAGCATTTTATAAGTGCTCTGCATTTTGTGTGTAAAGAGATTTGTTTCTAAAATATAATTAAATAAGTCTCATTAACAAGAAAATAAGTGAAAAGTGGCTGCAATAGTTCTATGGCACAATATTTATAAACAAAACCGATAAAAAAAGAGCTTTTTTACGAAGATTAGGTTAGATGGAAGTTAGCTTTGAAATTCTATTTTATTAATATTTTTAACTCACATTGAAGAAAAATATGAAAAATGTTTAAATCAAAAAATATTTCTTTTTTTATATATATATAAAATAATCCTGTCAACTGAAATAAAAAATCACCCTAACCAACTGAAGGAACCACTTTCCTATCATACTGTAAATTATGAATATTTGTATTTTTGGTTCAGGGATTTTGAAATTCTGAAAGAAAGATTATAAAGTTGTATAAGCATGGTATTTTAACGTCTTTAGATCTTTTCAAAAATCTTTATTATTGTATGCACTCTGTTTAAAAAAACAATCTTAAAGATATCTATTATATATTAAATGTATTACCAATCATTTGCTACTTGCATGACAATTACTGTCATTTGTGTTTTACAAAAATATGTAAATGGTGAAATATTTTACATTGAAGATTATTGTAACAAGATTTCTCCAACAATAAATGTGCCTTTTGGACAGAACTCATCAGGAATTTTAAAGTTAAACAGTGACAAATCACTTCAAAGAAACGTCAATTGCACTTTGACTTTAACAACTGTTCATAGAAATGGCTTCATCATTAGTGTAATCTATTTAAACTTTAAATCTCCTTGTGCATTGGGAGAATTTATACGTTTCAATGCCACCAATCAAGTCATCAGTTTATGCAAAAATTTTGATTCACCTCCCAATATACAAACTAGTTTTGTTTTCAAAGAAGCAATTGTGACCATCAGTTACATTTCTGATGCAGTTTCATTGAATTCTTTGAAGATAGTATTTACTAGTTACAAAAAAGAAGCATGTAAGGAATATCATGATTTTCAGTGCATGAATGGAGCTTGCATTTGGAATGGTTTAGTTTGTGATAGAGAAAATAATTGCGGAGATTTGTCTGACGAAGTTGCGAATCCAGCACTGTATAATTGTAACATAAGATTCGATGCTGGACTAATAGTTTTGATTCCACTCATAATAATAATTCCATTTGTAATTTTTGGCTGTAAAATAGCATTTTACTTTTGCTGTAAATCAGGTCCTATTTACAGACGTAGCAGTTGTATTTTTAAGAGACCACAAACTTCCAAATCTGAGACTTCTACAATAAGACAGGAAGAAAGAAATGCAAGCCCTTCAGTATCTGAAGTTTCGAATACGAAAGGAAGCTCTGATATCATTTTACCTTCACGGCAACAAAGTGATTCTAGTAAAAGAACATCAGATGATCAGATTTCTGAAACCAATGATGTCAAATCTGGTTTCAGAAATTCTGAAAGCGATGTAAAATAGTTTTTTAATATTTAATAAAACCGACTTTTATTTAAAAAAAAATAACCTCAAATATGTATTTACAAAATACTTCATTATTTTATTTTTTATTTGTAATTTTGTTGAAATTTGGAAGAATACAAAAATTTCCAAATAAATATACATTACACTTTAATACACAAAAAAAAATGGTTGATTCATAAACGGTTCCGCACTATTAAGAGGAGTGATAAACATGAACTAAAGAACTTGATCAACATCTATAAATAAGTGAATTCAAGAAGAAAATTTAGTAAACCTGGTAAAAACTTACATTACGGTAGCTTTTGGAAATTTTTCAAAAATCTCGCCAACTTCGCCAATTTGGACAAGTGAGGCGGAAAAGAAACAGAATATTACCCTTTTCATTGGTCGGTTCCCATTTTATTATAATCCACCATTTTTCATTGGTCGGAATCCCTCATCTGTGATTGGCTAGAATTAGTTAGGTTGTCAGAAAATGTTATTTATCGCCAACTTTGGAAAATCGCACCAAGAGTCACCGTACAGTAAATCTGAGCCGTAAACCTAATTCTTTCGATGCAAAATTCCAACTTTTAAGCACACATTTTTTTCATAGCATATTT
Organism: Latrodectus geometricus; assembly: GCA_026290005.1. Taxonomy (NCBI): domain Eukaryota; kingdom Metazoa; phylum Arthropoda; class Arachnida; order Araneae; family Theridiidae; genus Latrodectus; species Latrodectus geometricus. The sequence continues at coordinate 14,471 of JAPDSC010163931.1, forward strand.
GATCATTTGTTATTAATAAGTTTAATGGTGTATGTTTGGTAGAGAACGAAACATAAAAGCTAAAGTAATTAATTTTATATGTTATTAAGACACTTCTGACTCATTATCATTTTGGTATATTTTTTAATTTTTTCGTCAATAAAGAAATGTTAAGTTTTCGTAATTGTAATGTCATAAATTCGCTTTAAAAATGTTTGCGCATTTAAATAAAATTACTACATAATAAATAAATTTTTGAAATATTTGGAGTTTCAATAAAAAGAAAAATCTCAATTTCCCAAATGTAAAGTACATAAATTTGTAAGATATACTTTAAATTTTCTTATAACTAAATAAAAAACTTTTAAAAACCAAGCAATAAAAAGTAGATACCTATGATACTTGGAAATATACTGTCAATTTTTCTTCCTTACAAAATTTGTGGTAAAAATGGAACTCGAAATAAAATTTTAAATTAATTTGACGATTTTGCATCGATAATTTACTTTTAACTCGTTTCCATGAAAAAGCTTAAAAAACTTTCTTATTCATAGATAATTTAAAACAGAAAAAAAGATTTGTGTCCTCATATTTACTTAAACTTTGTTTTCCATGGTAAAAATTAAGCGTTAAACCACGTAACTAAGAGTTCTTAGACAGTTTAGAGAAACATTTAGAACAAAAGTCACAGTTACTCTTAAAAAAACAGAAACATTATTAAGAATATAATGCAAAATAAATAAGAATATTTAAAACAATGATAATTTCTATACAACCTGGAATTTTAGTATCTTAACAGGTTACAAAATCTGCTGAAATCACTAAAGTATTCATGTGAAAGACTCTCATAAGAAATCTCAAAAAAATTTGTAATTGAACCGAAGTATTCTAAATTCTTTCGCAATGATGTAAACTCAAGGGTTGCCGAAATAGAATAGTTTAGAATACTCTTAGTAATGTTTATTTCTCTGACATAATAAAATATCTGGATTGCTTGATTAACTGTAAAATTTATTGCAGATAAGTAAACAATTCACCAAACTCTTTATTGATACATACCATTTAACAAAATATTTATTTCATTAAGCAATATACATTTTTAATAATGAGTAGGGATAGATAAAAAAAAGTGAAAGTTAGACAAAACTCATCGTCAATGATTCGAAGAGCAATGCATAACATGTAAAATTTCAGTAATCATATAAAATATTAATTCATTTATGTGTTAAATATTCATTCATATATAACTAAAAGTTTAATTAATTTCAGAGTGTAACGAGCATCGAGTCAAGGTTTCAGTTGTCATATTAAGAAATTAACTGAATGCATATGAATTGTTACTTCGTTAAAACTTGATGCATAGTAAAAAATACTATTTGTAATACTTATCTATTTTTGAGAATAGACTTGTGTGAAGACGTTTTATTGAAATCACCAAAAATTTCACATAAAAATCTCAAAACTTTTCACATCAGATTAATAATTTACAAACTTATTTTCATCGATGAGTAAAATTGAACGTAACGGACATTGTTGAAATCAGGAATCAAAATGGTAGTATTTTTAAATGACTAACTCTAGCGACTTATAAGAATACAAAAAACATATTTAGAATTGTTTTATTCGTATAAAAATATCAGAAATAAACAGAAGTCTAAGAAAATATGCTTAAAAAAATAAACTGACGGTAATTTTATAATTACGAACAAGATTTCCCAAATAGATTTTCATAATTAAAATTCTAGTTAATACATCAGTTAAAGATATGAATCGCAATTATAAAATATAACGAGCTTTAGACATTCCAAGCAAATTAGTTTTAATATAATTATATTTGATGATATATTTAGGAATTTGAATGTTTTTAAACAGAAGTCATGAGTTAATAAAATGGAAAAATATGTATATTTTATGTTTAATCTACGGATTATGTACTAACCATGTTTGGTTGGTTGGTTTGTCACACAAAGGGCATTTTTTTACACGAGGACTAATTTCACAGGAGCCAACGGCTTAAATTGGTCCGAGCAATTACACACATCTAAGCCCAAGGTAGGATTCGATACCACAAACTGTTGAACCGAAGATGAAAGTGCTAATCATTCTGTTGCTAGTTTGACTAATAAAGCTCATGATTTTACAACAATAGAAAATTACGATAAAATCTGGGAATTTTGAGATTCTTAAATAATCATCTAGAATACAATTTAAAAATTCACAAAAAAAGCATTTGTAAAGTGTTTTAATAATATAATTCTGAAAGAAGAATGACAGAATAGACTATTATCAAATTTCGACCTTCTAACAAAATAAAGTTTGGTAGTTTTTAGGACAATGGAAATAGCTACAATATTTAATAAAATTATCTAAATAAGTTTCAATAAAATACTTACCATTATATTTAGTTTTTTTTAACTGATTGAGAGTAAAATACGCCATAATCCACAGTGATATCATTTCGCAATTTTTTTATTATTCAAATTCAAATTTAAAAGGCGAATTGTCGCAAATTTATAAATATCTTTATTCAAAAAGCGCCAATAATGTATAATTTTATTATTAACATTATTTTTTAAGAAATATTTGCTTTCTTACAATATTTTAGCTACGAAAAAATGATTACATTTTGCTATATTTTGCTATGTTCTTCTCTTGATGCTTTCTGTAATTGAATGGTTCTTTTTAGCTCTTCTATAGTCTTAAATACATTGGTTAATGCTTATGCTTCGAATTTTCAGCTAAGGATTTGATTTTAATATATCTTAATCTGATTCAAATGGCCAAAAAATCAAAGTGGGTATGAATTCATCTCTTCCTAGAATGCTTAGCTTTCAATGAATAAAAAAAATTATGCTAATTTTTTCTGAAGATTTGACTCAAAAAAAGAAATTTTTAGAATCTTGAAATTAATTCTTAATTACATGTCATTTTGGCTTCACTGCATTTTAAGATGCCCTGGAAAGTTGATGCTTTCTCTGCAATTTGATATGATGCAATTATCTAAAAAAATTTCTTTGGTTTATCTTTTTTACTTTATTAATACTCATAACTTTTTGCTTCTTTTTTGCTTTTGAAATTATTTATCACCATAAAACAATGGGGAACCTAAAGTGCAGTTTGATTATTGCGTTTTTTAATGTTTTTAAATTTGACCCATTTATGCGTAATTTAATAAAGCGCTACAGTTATGAAATACTGTATAGCATTGTAGAATTTATATATACTTATTTACAAATATGACTTATCGATAAACATATTATCTTATAAAGTTATTTTTTTGTAATCATATTAATAAACATTTAAAAAAAATATTTAGGCACCAACAATACAGTCAAAAGAAACTCATTCATTTAATATTTATTAGAAAATTGTTTTAAGCAAAAATATTTTTCCTTTAAAAGTATTAAACTGATTATTTATTGACAAAACGTTCATATGAAATCTAGATTATTAATTTTACATCTGTAAAATTTGGTTCAATTTTATAATTTAAGAAATATTCAAGCAAAAAATCTTCTAGTAAAATAATGATACCAACTTTAGAACCTATATTTAAACAACAGACACAAGTTCAAATTCATATAAGGGATATACAATTAATATTACTTTTAATGTTACACTTTTACTGTTACATTTAGAAATTCACTCTACAAAAATATTCATAAAATAAATTCCAATCAAATACTTTAAATATTAAATAAAATGGCTTTAATTTTCATCAATTATTACTTAAAATTAGCAAATGTCTCTATAATAATTTTGTACTACATCCTGTGTTCTAACACTTTACAAAATGCTAACTCTTGACCTGGCCCCTAATGAAATATCCTTTACATATGAAAAATCAAAATCAAAGAATTATTTATTATTTTAACCAAATACGCAATATTTCAGACACGGGAAAATATGTATTATAGTTTTTATTATAAAGTATCAATCATACTTCTAAATAGTTGATGCATATTGAAGCATATGCTAATTACATCTACCCGGCTAACAAACGTCTATACAGTAATATCATAGTGTGTGAACCAACATAATTCTTTGTACTTGGGCCAAAATTAGTTTCTACCAGTTTTGTTAAAGCATTTGTCTACGCAATTTAGAAGTAGAGACAAAGCAGAACACCTCACTATGCTTGATCAGCCACACTCAAGTACATAAAGACTTTGTGACCAAGACTAATTAATGCGTTTCAGACGACTTAATGAATGCATAGAATTTTTGGTTAAGTAAGGATTTGAACTTACTCTTCCGAAAATCAGAACGACGCTATCATGACTTTCGTATTTTGTAGTTGTGTGTACATTTATTATACTATCTGATAATACAGTTTCAAATGAAAGCTAAATTGATTTGTATTTGATTTTTTGAAGAAAGAAAAAAAAAGCATTTCCATCGACATTTCTATTTAATTAATATTAATGAAACTTTATCTAAAAATGTTTACTTTTCATTTACTTGATATCATTCATTCATTAAACATTATTGTGCTTATAAAATCTTGGTCATACCAGGATTTGTCTCTACATTTTGTTTGGTGAAAATGCGCTTTAGGTCCCCTCCTTGGCGCGATTTCAAAAACACCGATGCCATGGCGAAAATTCTACCGCTATTTCAAAGTGAAATTTAATTAGCGACCAATGAAAATGCTAAAACAAACGAATAATTATGGAGCATGCGCGAGAAAACGCTTCAAATTCGTGAGTTGGTGAAGTAGGGGACCTAAAGCGCAGATTAACCTTTTGTTTTATTAAGTTTTTAAAAGGCAAAAATCGTGAATTAAAAATTCTATTGTTCCTAACTTATAATACAATATTTTCATTTTTTAAATTAATATTTTAATAATAAATTTATTTATATAATTACAATAAACTCATAAAAGCCTACACTGTCTAGTGGTTAGCATGCCTGGCTGCGGATGGGAAGGTCTGGGTTCGAATCCATGTTCAAGCATGGATGTACTTCCTCTCTCTATCCGGTTTTTGTTCTTTCCTTGTATGAATGGTTGCCTATCCTATAAACCTATGGCATGTGTGTTCAGAGGTCAAGTCAGTCTTCTGCCCTTGTGGTTCCTCTCAAAAAAAGAAGTTGCATACTACCCTATGCCAGATATTCTGGACCTGGTGTGGGCTTTCCTGCACCAGGGGGATAAACAACACAATCAACTCATTATATTTGATCATAAGCAAAAAATTTTGCTTATACACCTAAAAAAAATAAGCATTCAGATTAAAACATGTATATTATTTTATGTTCTCCAATACCCTATACTGAATTATTAAATAAATAATAATTTTTGCCACTTTTTTCAGAAACATTGATAAAAGAAATGCTCATTGGTCAAAATTATAGTTGCCGAATAAATACCATTAACTTCTTTTGTTTCTAAAATAATGGCATTTACTAAAACTCTCCGTTCTCTCTTCCTTCTCTAAATGCTACCATAGCTGTTTAATTTTTCATTCCGTCTTTTTAATTATGCAAAAATTATAATAAATTAGTTTATTTCTTTTTTTATAAAATGAATATTTTTTTAAAGTTTTATACAAAGAATTCATCCAGTTTACAAAATGTAACATGAATACATGCAAATAAATATTTAATGCAATATGCTTAGCTCATTGACATTCAAGTAAACCTTTAATGTTCCTGAAAAAATTTATAAATTTTGGTGATTTTTTGTTTGTTTTTGATGCTTTATTCAAAATAAAAATGTAATGAAATTATCTCTTAAGCAGTTTTATATTTAAACTTCTTTTACGAAAATTTAACAAGTTAATTAAATTTAATTTTTTTTTTTTTTTTTGTATTATAGCATGTAAATTGCTAAAACTTGTTTTGAATTTTTATTACTTTCAGACATTGTTAATACTAATTTTGTCAAACATTCAGTAGCCTTCCTATATATTAAATCTTTATATTAAAATGATAAAATAACTTTAGCGTAAGTATTGTTTACATTGAAGTATGTCATTACTATTTTTACACAAAATCTTATCAGTTTTCTGAAGTTGCTTAAAGGTGGAAGAAAGACCAAACACATAAAATTAAAAACGTCCATCAAGTACGAATTTTATGCAGACGTTCAATATTCTAAATTTTGTTTTCATTAAAAGAAAAGATTCCGTCTTTTTCAGTTTGACATTATAAATGGTATTAATGCTTATATGACTTTTTCAAAAATGGATCGTTTATTTTGCTTTTAAATCTTCAAAGTGGCTTTGCGTAAGTTTTGCTTTCTTCCAAGACTCTGTGAAGTGAAAAAATTGGGCATGGCAGCATTCAACTTCGTTTTATTACAGTATTCATTTTCAGAAATATGAGGAAACCGAAGCATTGCTAGATTTGGCGCTTAATTATCTACTTGATGATAATCAGCAATAAAACTTCCTATATAGACCCTTTGGATTGATTAAATTTTTCCAATGATTAAGCTTTTTAATTTATGCTTTATTCTTCGCCCCTGAAAAGTTATTTTTGTTTAAAGTAAAACAAGACTTTTTATATTAATTTAATCATTCCACTAATTAGAAAATTTAAATTGATAATAAATTCTTAGTCTGCAAATACCAATTTTTATTTGTAGCCCTGTACTTACATTGCCCTAGTACTACATAACCGCATTTAGTTTATCAAACTATAAGCTGCCAATCAACTCTAAATGCTTTTATATTATTAGGCTTAGGTTTATTATTAATCCCCGAATATGTTCATTGATATTTGAGTATATTTTTCAAGAAAACAAATTTCTTTTGCCTTCGTCTCTGCAACTTAACAGGTGAGCATCTTTTCAGTAATAAGAGGGAAATGGATTTGATGATCTGCTCTAATGATTCCTAGTCATATAATTGGAACCATTTCAGAAGTCCTAAACTTGCCTAAGACAATTTCGCCAATAGACTCGTATTCGTGATTTGTCTCTCATTAGTGTCCTTTCATTATTAAGGTTATAATGGAATTCTTGAATAGTATATGAATAAAATTTATGAATTTTTCCCGTATTATAATGCCCTTTTCGAAAATAGGATTGCAAGTTAAAAATGTATAATTACTTCGCCTTCAGAATATTTTTAACCAACTAAATTGTAATATAGAAATGTGTTTTCACTTAAATCATAGAATATTTCTTTATAATTTCTGTTCTCTAATATAATTCTGATATTGAAGAAGTTATTTTTACCTCAAGTGAAGTATTTTTCTTTTTTTAATGTACTTTCACTGGAATGATTGTAATTTTCAAAAGAAAAATTTGCTTCCAAGGAAATGAAATTTTTTTCTTCATTAAGTTCCTTTCAGCATGAATGTTAGTCTAGTGTACATAGTTTTCACACTAGTCTACAAATTTATTCTCTTTCTAATGGCCTTTCACAAGTATGTTTGTAAATAAGAATTATAAGAATTTAAGTACGTGATATAGTATATTCCTATTACCCTATCAGTAGTTAAACTATAATATTCCAGAGGAAAGTTTTCAAATAAATATGCAAAATTGCTGTTTTCCTAATGTACTTTCATCAAGATAATTGAAATAGGATATATTATATTTTAAAAGGAATTTTGATAACATTCTCATTTAATCTTCATTTCTTAAAACAATTTTTTAAATTTGTTTTAAGAAATAAAATAGAAATTTTTCTTAAAATCATTGAATTTTGAACAAAATTTATAATACCAAGTATTTTATTAAGCAAATTGTTGATTGACTTCAGGCAAGAATGAAGACAAGAATGAGCGTCGAAAGTTTATCATTTAAAATTCCCCTAACAATAAAAGTAAACATTGTAAATTTAATAATTTCAAGCAATACCTTAAATTTAGTCTATTGGATAATTTTAATAGAATTAATGCAGAAAACAATTGGTTTGAAATTCCCAGGAATAATTTTAACTGTAAGTGAATAAATTTCATAAAACTCAAAATATTTGCAATTAAATACTTAATTAAATAGTAATAATAATTTAAATCAATAACGCGCTATAAATAGTCATGAATACAACAATTTTAGCATTAAATTATAATTTTACTACTGAATTTATGATATTTTTTTCCTTTTAAAATTAAATTTATTCACTAAACTTTTCCTGGTATATGTTACCTGTTGATAATATGTTCCAGACAATATCAGGAAATTGTTAAATGTTAAGTGTGAACTTTTGGTTAGAAAACGGATAGATGGACATAGGATCCACCCAACAGTACAATTAAAAGAACTTGGAGAAAAGATGTGCTTTTATCTTAATAAAAATCAACGTAAAATGTTTTTAAGATTAACATATCAAAAAACTGGAAAAGTTTAAAACATAGATTTTTTGTCGAAATGTTTTAACACTGTGTTAGTGATTTCATTTTTTGAATACGTACGTTTACTAAGCGAATGTTAAAAAAACAATTGGCTGTAATTGCTTTAAAAAAATTTATGATATTAAAATCTATATTATCAAAAATTTTCTATTTTTTTATAAACTAATTCTAAAATTCATTTGAAATTATATGTACCTAATTTCAAAATTGTTTGATTTGCTGAACATCAACCACAAAAAAATACTTTCATTAAACTTTTTGGAGAGTATGTTAATATAAATGATATTTTTATCAATATTAAATAAGATTGCTTTGATAATCATAGCATATAAAAGATATTAATGAAAATAATAGAATTAGTTTGTTATAAATAATAATAACCACAGTTAGAAACATAGAATTCATTTTATTAATATTAATAGAATGTATATTCATAAAAATATATATTAATAATCATTTGCGAATGATAATAATAACATGAATTAGGTTACACACATATAATCCGAAAATAAAATATAGTTTAGAATTATATACAGTTGGTATTAAAAGAATTATATACATTTGGTTAAAAAAAAGACCTATGTTAAAGAAAGAAATGTTACGCTTAAGACTACAACTTGTAAGCAATTATTTTAAAAATCAAATATATTACAAGAATATCTATAAAAATCAATTTTATATAGAGCAGCAAAACTTTCTTAGTCATTTCTAAAGACAACTAGTCTAAGAGATTCAAATTCGTTGATTTTAAATAATGGCATTTTTTGATTAATGAGAATAATCATTGAATTTTCAAATTTTCCTAAATATATTGTAGTAACTTTGTCCTTGAAATTTCTATGAGTATATTTAACTGTTAAAATATTCTATAACGAATAATTTTTCTTAATAAAAATGACTTAATTTGATAACTTTATTTTAAGAATCATATGAAATTAAAAGCAATTTAATCTAAATAATAAATATTTTAAATCAGTTTCATAGAAATTGTCAATGATTTGTTGACATCAAATTTATCACAACAAATATTTAAAAATATGTCTTTTATTTTTACTTTTTCGATTTAGTTTAATATTAGTTTATATCTCCCATGGAAGAAAAACAGAATACTCATTAAATTGCAGATGTTTCTTCCTTAAATTTGTTAAATAATAAATTTCCCCGAATTACGTTGAAGTTCTGTTATTAAACAACTATTATTAAATTTAACCAAAATTTTTCTCTTCCTATAATTCAGGCAGTGTATCTGTGTGAGTATTTCATAAACATTCGGAATATTCCTTTTTATTTAATGTCAGAATAATTCTCACAAGATATCCCACATTATTTGGAGTCCCTCTAGTTGCTTATTGTTTGCTAAAAACGCAGGTAAATAATGTGTATATTTTGATCATAAAGACTTTTTTTAAGCAATTTCGCAATAATTGTTAAGACTGGCTAAGTAAGAGAATAATTAAAACAAGAATGTCAACAATAATCATGAACAAAATTTTGAATCTTCTAATCATAGAAATAACAAATATGAAATACTTTTCTTATTTCAGGTCATCAAATGAAATAATCAAATCATAACATTCATAAATAAAATATAAATGTTGTTTTCTTGTTGAAGAATAGCTAACACAACTGTAATTTGTGCTTTTGCTGATGAATAAATTACTATTTTTAACCTAAAGCAAATGGAATACCATTTGAAGTTCTTTCGTAAGTATGCAACATTTGCTTACTGTAAAGTGATTTCATTAACAAATACGGATTTCATAATCCAATATAATAGTAAAGTGTCAACTCACTTCAAAATTATGATAAGAAATGAGATATAGTAAACTGTTGATTTCTAGAATGATCTTTAACTTTGGAATATCATAAAATTAGCTGATGGCAGTAATAAAAATTGAATGCAAGTTAATTACTCTCTGCAAAACTTCATATTGCGAAGAACAATTTAACCGAAAAATTTTCTATTTGGCAGCATGAAAGACAAATTGAAATTTACAAAGAAAAAAATTGTAATTTTATAACAGCATAGATATAGATTGATAAGCTTTCCTCGACCATTTTTTATGAAGATTATCAGATTCATAATAAATGGGAGGCAAGAGAAATGTGAATTTATACGTCAATTATGACAGAGCATGTTATATGCTGGACATTTAAATGATGTCCAGAAAAGTTCCATGAGCAATTTTACCATCATTTTGTTGTAAATATATTTCAAATAATTTGTTAAATCTTTTGAGCAATAGAATCCTTCAAATTCATT